>JAPKLW010000638.1:23931-58198 GCA_026898455.1 Plectranthus barbatus | reverse complement strand
AATTGGTTGTTTGTTAATTTTGCCATTTTTTATGATTAACGCGCATGCAATTGCAGTGCAGGTTATTAATTAAAAACTTATGGAGAAAATTTGTGATTAATATAGTTGTTTATTTTTGTTATGTAAATTTGCATCAAATACGCCTGTGAATTAGCATCAAACACGCCTGTAAAGTTGCAATACTTCTTGTACTGAATGAGATTTTAGAATACGGTTGTATACCTTTCAGATGTAAGTTACATTATTTAAGCATGTTAATATGCATTACATATGTCTGTACAGTTGCAGTATTTCATGGATTGATTGACATTCTTAAAGCAATGTATAGTTGAAGTATGTTTTGGTTTTACTGATGTAAGTTGCATCATATAAGTCTGTAAATATGCATTATATAAGCCTGAAAAGTTGCATTATATAACCTTAAAAAGTTTCAGTATGTTTCATAGATTGGTTGATTAAAAATATATATTTTTTATGTAAGTTGCATTATATAAGATTGTAAATATGCATAATTTACATCTGAACAGTTGCAGTATGTTTCATAAAGTGATTGAGATTTTTAGAATATAATTACTTTTAATTTTATAAATAATGCAATATTTATATTCTATATACTGCAAACCGATGGAAAAGATAATGCAATAGCAAATTGCTAAATTAGTTTTTTTACGGTTGCAATGTGTTTAATGGAAAGATTGAAGATTTAATAGCATAATTACATTTAAAATTACGGCTAATGCAATTTCATGGAAAAGATAATGTAATTGTACCTTATTAAATTGATTTCTTTAAAATTCAAAATTCCCAAAAATGATGAAAAGTATAAAAATAATTAATTTTGAAAAATATTCATTAAAATTCAAAATTAATAATAAGTGGCGATAATGCAGCATAAAATTAGGGATTTTCCTAGATATAATGAGTGTGAAAAAGGATAAAAATAATTAATTTAGGAAAATATTTATTAAATTTCGTAATCCCAAAAAAGCAGGGATAATGGAGCATAAAATTAGGAATTCTCCTATTTTGTAGATTTAATGGGTATGAAAAATGACAAATTTACCCCGTTAATGCAACTAACTTTGCCTAGCGAATGCAACAAATATTTTCAGGATAAAAAAACATCATATCCATTAATTTCTTGATTTGATGGCCCAAATTCATTCTCATCTCCCATCTAAGAGATCATTTGTGACTTTAACGTATCATATATATATATATATATATATATATATATGTGTGTGTGTGTGTGTGTGTGTGTGTGTGTGTAATTTATAGGGAAAACACTTGTTGGATTTGATTTGTACCTAATTCCTAAGACTAATGAACACACATGTTGCGATATTGTTTAATCTGGTAGGGGTCAGAACTAACCTAATCGATTGCTTTTCATCACCCTAATTTTGTCTTTTTTTATACATTTTCACTATCAAATTAGCCTCTCCACTTTTTTTCTTTCTTTCTTTTTTTTTTTTTAACTCATACTTCATAATTTAGTTTGTGTTCTACCATATTTAATTACGTTTTTTTTTTGTATTTTTTTATTTTCGAATTGTCTGTTTTGATTTATTTCTTTAATTTCAGTTTCATTTTTAGCTAATAAGGGTTTGTATGATTGATTTTCTCATTTCAATTATATTTGAGTACATTTTAATCATAATATAATAATACAATAGTTGGGACAAAAATGTATTAAATATATTAATTATCTCGTATTTGCATATTTTTACCCTAAACTTTAGTGGGATGTTTGGAACTATGTTATTACAAAGTACAAACCATTCCGTAACCGTTATATTTTATTTTCAACTTTATACTTTGTTGTATAGAATTTAATTCAATTTTCTATTATTATTGCGGATTATTTATTTTGTTTTTCTCTTATATCACGTATTAATTGAAAATAAATAACTAGTTGTGTTTTGATTGTGCGGCTAAAGATGCCATGTACTCAAATATAACTTTATGCACTTTTTATTTATTTATTTTTTTTTTTTTTTGGAATGTAATTTCACATGGTTATTCTCACTAAATAAATTTATATATACTAACCATAACTACGTATTACTTGAGTTAATATACTTGACTTTTATTATAAAAATATTAATTCATAAATTAGTATATGCCATTTCATATTATGTTAGAATCTACTCACCCTTACAAAATTAGGAAAGACGCATACATCATCATTATAAAATGGTTCATGCTATTTTAATTAATCAATGTATAACATTTAATATAATTTTATAATATACACTTGCATTTGTAGGAATGTGCATCCACTAACGCTTACAAAATGAGAGAACACACATATATATATCATCATTACAACATGGTTCGTGCCACTTTAATTAGTCAATGTATGATATTTAATATAATTTCATAATCTCTTCTCTTACATAAACTTGCATCTTTAAGATTGTGAATGTCTAAATCAAGTAGAAACACTCGGTTAATTTTTAATTTATTGTTCTAATCTTTTTATATATGATACAAGGTAGAATAAAGTATGTGTTTGAGCATGATAAATTAATAGTTGCATGGAGTGTGAAGCCATCAAAGTTAGTTGGGTGAGTGAGAAGCAAAAGGGGATTAGCCGCAAAATGCATTTTAATTAATAATAAAATGAAGGGAAGGGATTAACACAAGTTGTTTAACCGTCGGAATCCAAATGATAGATTGAGAAATGGGATAAGATTGATATTGTGGGGCATTTCATACTCACATTTTTTGGATTTATCCACTCTCACCAAAACCATATATATATTATATATGGCTGCATCATCCTTCGCATGCTCTAAACACTTGGCCTTCATTATTATAAGTTGCCTTACTCACAAAGAAAAAAGAAGAAAAAAAAAACTACGTGGATGCCAAGTGGACCAGTAATATATATTGATTAATTTGAGATTAATCAATTGATTTTTGGATCAATCCATCAAATCCGCAAATTTATGATTAAGATCAATTTTCATCCAAACTGGTTAAATAAGAATAAGAATAGATTAAATTATATGATGGGTAGTTCAATATACAGTCATAATTTCTTTTCAATGTAACTTCTTCTTCCACATTTAAAAACAATATTTCTATATAATTTTACTATTTTATCCTTATAACTTATATTTGTTTTTAAACTTTATTTATTAACATAGCCCCATCCCTTTTGTTTTAAATAAAGCTCATGAGTCTTAAAAAGAAAATTACAGTTGTCTATAGTCCCGCACGTCGAGCACGGCATGAGTTTTTACTGGCGTATTTGAATACATGTTTCATTAATAAAATTATCTATCAAATTGTTTATGTTGAGTGTTAAATTTTCATTAATATTTAGGTTTTAAAGTTTTTTTTCTTCTTAAGTGTTAGATTTTTTTTTTCTTCTTCATTAGTGTCTTACATATACAAATACAAATCATACAACATTTGTAGACATGTTTCATCCCATTGAAAATAACACTATACTGGGACATTTCATCACGACAGTCGGGTGCTCTTGCCGGGCATGGGAATTGGAGACTCGCTGGCAACGACGAATTCCGCTGAGGATGAATTTTTTGTGTGCGGGACGGGGCTCATGTGTTCATATTTTATTTTTGGGATCATCCTCTCCTCATTTCTGGTTTTCAGATTTTGATTTAATTTTAGGGGAATAGAAATAGTTATGAGTTTAAATTTTTATTTTTGTCAATTAAAATTTTAAATTAAGAGTTATACTGTAAGAATTGTAATATTATATAAAATGAGATTATGTTTAGTAAAAATATGACTATGTTTAGAATCACATTTGTTCCAGAGATGATGAAACTTATTTTAGTGAAAATATTAAGCTCAAGCTTTTTAGAAGTCTACATAGATTGGGTGGGTTTGCTCATTTAATAATATATTTACATGAAGTATTATATGTATTTATTATTTTAAAAAATACATAGATTGGGTTTTTTTGCAGAAAGACTAGCAAGTAGACTCTTGTTGGTAAAGCCTGAAACTGAAGTTGCTCAGAAATAAGTAGATGGAGATTATTTTGGTAACTAAAAAAACACAACTTACAACATGTATTAAATTATTTTGGGTAACGAGTGTTAGTGAAATTTCGTTCGTGAATAACAAAAGGTGAATGTAAAATTGATCCGATCGATCAAAACTACTATAACTTTTCTTGTTTATTTTTTTATTCTGTTTATTTCAGAACCTACTCTGTTTTTAAATCCAATAATTGACTTCAGTTATTGAAATATAACTGCAACTGAACCTATTGGTATTTATGTTAAAAATAAAAAATTAATAAATTTGACTAGTTTTCAAACGGTCAATTAACTTTTTCACAAGCTAGTTAAGTATTAATTGGGCCACTCATATTTTAATTTTCCGCAAACACATTTACTTTATTTTTTAGACCAATAATAATATTGTTTTTTGCTAAAATATAATAAGAATATTTTTTTTTTATATGTTTTGTTTAACATATGTTGTTGTGCTTAATTATTATATACATTATCCTAATGAGATTATGTTAGTTTGTTAATAATTAATAATTTTTATCTCGACCACTAATCTAATTAATTTAACATCAAATTTAATTGGTAGCACCTAATTTCAAATCATTAACCACATATTTATAATTTGAGCATAACAAGAAATAATCATATGATAAATTGAATTAAACGCAAATTGTTTGAGATTGATATGTTACCCTTATCCCAATGTAAAGGTTCCATAAATAATAATTTTGTGAACTTGTTTAATTAGGAGATGCATGAATGAATGAATGTAAGTTAGGTGAATTAATGTTGAAAAAGCGAAGCCGTGTAAGCGAATCCATTTTTGTTTATTGGAGACGACATCAACCAAGTGTCCAACTTTATCCTCAAAAATATTTATATGCCAAAATTAATCTAATTTATGATTAATTCTAGAATGAAAAACATCATCTCAAACCAGAAAATTATAGTCCAAGTTTAATGCAATATTAACAGAATGTTTACGCATAAAAGGTTTATTGATGAATCATAACAATCGGTCATTAAACACTAAAAATACTGATCTTAGAGCGCAAATACTTGAGTGTTTTGCATTTAATCAATTAATTATGAATTCGAGTTGAAATAGGACATTCCTGTATATTTAAATAACATATAGTAGTTTCAAAAAGAAAATATTACGAATCAAACACACTTAGGATTTTGAAGAAAAGAAAATAATGTCATAGAAGAATCATACTCTCATCCAAGGTTGTAAAACTCGTTAGGCGCTAGTCGGGCGGCCACATAGGGCGTAGCGCCTAAGCGGTCTAGGCGGGGCCTAGGCGGTTTCTAGGCGGAACCTAGGTGGGAATTTATTTTTTTATATTTTATACTATATAGTTAAAAAATCATTATAATAAAATTTTTATCAAAGTTTAAATATATCAAAAAGCAACAAAATAATACAAAATCTTCTCATAGTCAATCTTAATCTATTAGAATCTACATAATTGTAGTTAAATTATAATTATTTGTTATAACAATTCATTATAAGGGCAAAACTAAGAAAACGGGTTTGCGCAGATTTGATAAAATTGATGAAAAAACCAGCAACTTCTTGCACTCGAAAGATGCGGGACAAGGTATGGCGGCAGCAAGTCATATGGCAAAGGCTGGGTAGTGGCTGAGCGAAGAGTATGGGCACTTCGTGGGTTTAGATTTTTGGCTGCTGGGGTGAGGAGATGAAGAGGTGTGTCTTTTCTGCCTAAATTCAAACAAAAAAAAAAAAAATAGCGCCCAGCTTGCACCAAGCCGCCTAATCAGACCGTATAACCCGCTTAATCGGTCCGCCTAGCCCGCCTAGATGGCGACTAAGCGCCGAGTAATCGAAAGCCGCCTAAGATTGCCGAATAAGGGGTTTTCGCCTCGGCCAGGGGCCGCCTAGCGCTTAATCGGCGCCTAGGCGGCCGCCTAGGCCGAGTTTTACAACCATGCTCTCATCATCTGTGATTTATTTCCACCAAAATAGCCAAAATCTTTTTTAGATTTTTTTTTTTTTTTTAATTTGACAAGGAAATAGTTTTTGTCAAAATAAACTCAAGTACATCAGATTTTAGCATCTCCAAGGCTGCCCCGCTACAATGTGACACTATTTTAGCGACGCACTGTTAACCGACGCTAACCGCTATTTTTTTGCTTTTTTTTTTTTCAGGTGGATCTGTCAAACGCAGCCATTTTCAGGACGCCTTCTAATTAGTACTGGTAATTTCTGACACGATCTAATAATACGATACACGAAATCATATGATAATAATAAATGAGATTCGTTAAATTCTAATATGAACACAAACGATCCATTAAGCTCTATTACGAACACAATAACGACACGATGCACATAAATTGTCAGTTCCACACTTATGATTAAAAATTATTTATACGACATAAACTCACGGGATAATAATAGGCACGAACACAACATGGACTCATTAAGCTCAAACATAAACGAGATAACAACCCAACACAATAATGATTCGACACGCACAAATTGTTAGCCCAAATTTCAGCTGATTTGGTGTCTAACGTTATCCGGAGATGGTTCATTTGTCTTCTGGTATTGTTACTTTGTTTTCAGAATGCCAGAAATACTGATGAACTAATTTTTTAAAAAATTTTACATTCGGCTTCATTATTTGATGGGCCTCAAAAATTCGCTGGTTGTGTTGGAAACATTTTACATTTTGTATGTTTTTGGTTCAATTATATAAAATGGCGAACCAATTTTTTATATTCTTGATTAGGCTTTACAATTAAATTGTTCGCCTTGATACGTCAAGTCTAATGTTGAAATTAATTTTTGTTGGGCTCAAGGCAAACGGCCCAATTGTACATATAAGCCAGCGGGCCAAGGAGTTTGGGTTACCACCCAACGGACCCCAAAAAAGTCGGGATGGAGCAATCGACTGCTAACGGTTCCGAAATAAGCGGGATTGAGCCGTTAAAGTTAGGGTTAGTGTTTTGGATTTAAAAACTTGTAACGAGATCTCTTTCTTTCATTTGCCATTCACAATCTTATACGCTTACAAAGCTATTATGCTCTGCCAAACTAAACACTCGATTATCACTTATATTTACTGCACACCGTTCATTCATTGCTTCTCTGGTTCCTTTACTTTGTTTATTGCTGCTTTCATTTAACTAATATGAGAGTAACATATTATTCATTATGAATCAAACTTCAATAATTTTCATTAGGGATGTCAATTTAGCCCGAAACTCGTGGGTTGGCCCGATTAACCCGAGCCAAAATACGGGTTAGGGTCAAGATATTTTAGCCAGAAAAAAATTTAGCCCGATTAGCCCGAGACCGAATAACCCGAGGCCCGATAGGGTTGAGCCCGAAACCCGACGGGTTGGCCCGATTAACCCGATTATTATTTTTATTAATATATTTTTCATAATTATAATACTAAAATCTACTTCTAATATTTAAAATGGTATTTATTAATTAAGTTTTAAGTTATAGAATTGTATTTAGTTTAAATAGTATTCAATACATAGTTAAGTTTATTTATTTATGAAGTTAAATGTTTTCAAATATTGCTAAGATAAACAAATAATATATTCTTAATAGATAAATTTATCATTATATAAAAATTTGTGACATGTTTTGCATTTTTATAAGAGATAAATAATAATTTGCTTATTTTTCAACATTTAATATATTAAAATAATAAAAATATATTAAAAATAAAAAATAATTAATAAATTCATTGGCCCGACGGGCTAGCCCGAAAACCGATGGGTTAGGGTTAGGGTCAGGGTCAAGATTTTTTAGCCCGAAAAAATTTCAGCCCGATTTGGCCCGGACCATTTAACCCGCAGCCCGATAGGGCTGACCCAAAACCCGACGGGTTGGCCCGATTGACATCCCTAATTTTCATATCACATGTTTAGATGCTATGCAGACTATGGTCGTAAAAATCGTTAGATGCTAGTTGGGAGTTCGAGTAGGGCCTAGCGCTAGGTGGTTTAGGTGGGGCATAGGCATTTTTTAGGTGGTTGCTAATTGGTAAGTTAATTTTAATATTTATAATATGTATTTATCAATAAATAAAAAGTAAGATTTTAATTATTTAAAAATATATATATATATAATATATATATATATATATATATATATATATATATATAGGGGGCTGATCTGGTGAGAATAGCCCTTATCATGAGAAATGAGAATAAATCTCGTCCATAGATTTGATAACATCAACGATCCAGATTACATAAGAGCTTAAATAAAAAACGCGGCATAATATCCTCATTTTACTTCATTAAAGGGCAATATAGTCAATACGAACGCACTGGGCGCAAAAATTGTGTTTTGTTCATTTTATGTATTATCTACTTCATTTTATCTTAGTTATACTTCATTTTATCTCAATTGTGATTCATTATAAAATAAATTCGATGCGAACTTTGATGTTACACGTGATATGCATTTTATCTTAGCAGTTCTTTATTATATCTTAGTTATTCTTCATTTTATCTCAATTGTGATTCGTTATAAAATAAATTCGATGCAAATTTTGATATTACACGTGACATGCATTTTATCTTAGCAGTACTTCATTATATCTTAGTTATTCTTCATTTTATCTCAATTGTTGTTCATTATAAAATAAATTCAATGTAATTGTACATCGTTATTAGTTCATCATTTTATCTTAGTAGTTCTTCATTTTATCTTAGCAGTTCTTCATTTTATCTTAGTTACTAGATTTACACCCGTGCGATGCACAAATTATATATGTATTAGTATAGTTATTAGGAGTGTGCAAGGTTTGGCTGAAACCGTCTAAACCAAATTAATATGGTCGGTTTGACTGGTTTGGAAAAATGATTGGCCGGATAGGTTTGAAAAATCTCAAACCAGGTAATTTGGTTTGACCGACAGTTTGAAGGATAAAATCGACCGTTTTCGGTCGGACCGACTGTATAAATAAAATTGTTTTAAATATAATAATAATAAATATTATTTGATAGAAAGCTGAAATATCAATAATATTGATATATATGTTCGATGTTTGTATTCTTTTGAATTGTAACCGTATAAATTAATTTAAATTTCATTCTTTCTTGCAACCACAACACTATATCTATTTATTACTTATCTTTTGTGTATAATTAATGACAAACGAAATATATTTATATTAGTTTTAATTTTTTTTATCATTCTTTCATTAATATTTATAATCAAACTGATATAAAAATTGCATTGTTTGCATCATTAGTTGAATAATCTTTCAAATTGTTTAAACCGTGCGAACCAAACCGTTTTAATATGATTTGACCGATTTGGTTTGAAATAATTATTTGGCTAGTTTAGTTTGTGAAAATTTCAAACCATAGCTATTAATTTGACCCGTATTTCACCCTTCAAACCAGACGATGTAATCCCCTAATAGTTATAATATAGTTTTTTCATATTATACATTCAACTATATATATACATTTGATAAAAAAAACCAAAGTAAATAAATATAACACAAAGCTTATAAAATAAGAATTTGTTTTACAAAATTAACCTATCAAAAATATATATCTATATTGTTTGTAAATATAAAATAAGATAAATATTGAAAATATAATGGATTACACAAAAATGACACAAGATTTAGTTGAAATTGTTATTATTGTTTATTGAAATATATGTATATGTTATAATATAAAGTATATCAAGTAAAATAAAATTAAAAAAAAATAATATGAAGTGATGATTTACACATGCGCTATGCACGAATTAAATATATGATGTTTATTTTATATTAAAATATAATTAACAAAGTTATATATTTTAACATTTTTTAGTAATTCTTTAAAATATATTTATTTTTTATTCATCAATATTATATTTAATTTAGTATAATATAAATTATTTTCTATATTATACGTCAAACTATATATATAGGTTTAATAAAAAATATATAGGTTTAATAAAAATAAAAAGAAGTATATCAAACACAAAATTTATGGTATTAGATTCAAATATTATCACATTAAAATATTATATTTATATTATTTTAAAAATAATAAACATAATAAATTTGTAAAATATATTTAATATTTTACAGAAAGAGTGATTTTGTTATATTTTTATTATTATTATTATTGTAAATCTATAATAAAATAGAAGAAATAATAAATAATATAATATAAAATTAAAATAGAAAGTTTTGGCGGGAACGGTTATTGTAGACTACTTTGTTATAATATATATATAGATAGATTCTTCATTTTAGCTGAAGATTGCAAAAAGCAGCAACCAAACCGAGATGAACCAGCGAGCAGGCAGCAAAACCACCTCTGCACCAACCAACCACAGCAAGCAGCAGCAAGAAACATAAACCACACACACCAAAACTGTGCTTAACAGCAACGAGGATGAAAAACCAACAGCAGCAAACTACAAACCAACACCCAAAGCAATTTGCAGCAACATAAATAAGGAGAGGCTGCAACAAGTAACCCTAAACAATCACAACTCCAAGTATTCAATTCCAAAAACAACTATTCGTAAATTTTATTTTATTTTTTGAAAAAAAAAAAGAAAAGCAATGAGCAATTCCCTCTCCACCACAACTCTCAAACTTCAAAGCCCCGCCGGCACCGGCGCTAAAAAGCCCAAGCACCACCAACTCACGGTGGATCAACACCACCAATCTTTACTCCTCGAGATACCCGACCACATCAGCCATCTATGCCTCTCGCTCATTCCCCTTTCAAACTCTACTCCATCTGTCGTTCTTGGCGTCGTCTCCTCTACTCCTCATCTTTCCCTCCTTTTCTCTCTCTATATGCTCTCATATGGTGGTTGTCGACGCAGCTCGGCGCCGACTGTTTCTCCTCAATCTCCAAGTCCCAATCGCAAAACTAGGGCACACATAATGATATCTAAAATATATTGATATTTAAATTATGTTAAATTACAATAATATCCTTGAATATGTTACAAAGAAGTTCGCGGAGGATAAAATGAAAACGGAAATTATTAAAGCATGACCGCAGATCTTGTGCAATCAATGGCAGAGATTTATTCTCATTTCTTACAGTGACAACTATTCTCATATGATCTAACCCCTCTCTCTCTCTCTCTATATATATATATATATATATATATATATATATGCCACCTGAACTGGTTAGGCAGCACGGAACATGCTTGGTTGGTCACCTAAGTGAAGCGTAGCGAGCTTAGTCGGCAACCTGGATCGGAGCCTAGACGGATTAGGCGGCCTAGGCAATGCTTAGGTGTCGATTACTCACCGGACTAATTAAAAACAAAAATTAGAGGATAATCGGTTCGGTTAGGGATCGCCCAGTGCCTAAGTGGGGCCTAAACAGTTCTAGGCGGGAATTTTTACGATGGAGATACAAAATGAAACCAATTTTGTGAGTTTTTGGTATATGATGTGTTTTTCCATTGCAAATATTTTTTGTTTAAGTTCATGAATGGTAAGATTTATTAAATAAAATTGATCTTTTTATGAAAGTGTATTTATATCTTCGCAAAAACAATTTAATTAATATTAATTTAAGTAATTTTATTTTAACTAAATAAAATTAATAGGAAAATAGTATAAAGTTAGAGTCGAAAATAGCATCAATAGTTGGAGATCGTCTTAGTTCCAATCAGTTTTTCTCGTATTGAAAATTTGGTTTTAATTTCGATGTACAATATTTGTAATTTATTATATCTTATTTTTAATTTTCACATCACCATTTGCTTTTCAGTCACATTTTCTATATCAAGAAAGGAGCTAGTATTGATTTGAAGTGTTTAGTTAGCTTGAATACATTTCCACTAAGAATATAGTTCGTGTTAAAGTTGCTAATTCAAGCCGCTCAAATTTAATTTAGTAGTTTGTGTTAGATTTAATAATTAGAATTTCACGTGTTATTCATCATCATCATCATCATTATTATTATTATTATTATTATTATTATTATTATTATTATTATTATTATTATTATTATTAAATTCGCTTAATAAAATCAAAGTCAAAGTCAAGATTTTTTTGTAGTGAAAAATGATTATGATATATTCGTTGATGGATTTCATTTCGTTTGAATATTATTTTTTTCAAGAATTTTAAATCTACATGTTTAAAAATAATTCGTGTTAAAGTTTGATAAATTAGCTTTAATTTTATTCTCAATTTATTTCACTATTTTCTCTTATGCATTAGACAAGATGTTTATTGAATTATTCGATTGTTTTTTGTTTTTTCATACCCAAGTTTCTTCTATGCTCTTAGAGTAAAAAATGCAAATAATTTTATATTTTCTTCAACCCATCGTGCAAATTTTATTATTATTATTTTTTTGTTTTTACTTTTTTAGAAAAAAAATTATTATGTGGGTTTAAATTTTTTGCATTTTATTGTGATGGTGGGATATAGATATAGGAAGATACACAAGAATGAGAATGTTGATAGAAGGAGAAGTAGAACCACTAGTTTGTGATTGCGGATCCAAAACCTCAAGGCCAAGAGCAAATATTTGAGATTCTGGTAGCCACGTGGCATCTTGGCAATCCCCCACTCCTATCCTCACTTAGATAACCCCCATTCATTCATACATTAACTAACTCTGTCTCTCACACATCAACCAACCACCTGCAACACAATGGCCTCTGCCTGTGCTTCATCAGCCATTGCCGCTGTCTTCTCTTCCCCAAGGCAAGTTTTCTCTCTTACTGACAATCAAGAATCTTGAAAACATGGAATGCTTATATGATCGAGAATGAGTTTCATCATCAGAATTCTGCAAAATACCTCCTACTTATTGCATTTGAAAATTGAAGAATACTTGATGATGCATGCAGTTCACAGAAGAATGGGTCGATTGTGGGAGCAACTAAGGCCTCTTTCTTTGGAGGGAGAAAGTTGAGAGTGAGCAAGTTTGCAGCACCTTCGGGCACGAGATCCGTCGCCGTCTGCGCAGCAGCTGATCCAGACAGACCACTGTGGTTCCCCGGGAGCGTCCCTCCCCCATGGCTTGATGGCAGGTTTGCTGATGATCCTGTTTCTTCTCCCTCTCCATATGCAGTGATTTTGCTGCCACTATGAACATACTTCTGATGTCAATTTGAATCCTGCAATGCAGTCTTCCCGGAGACTTCGGCTTCGACCCTCTTGGCTTAGGTACACAATCAAGCATCAGTTAAATGCAGAGATATTGGTTGTAGAACTTCAATTTAAAGCAATAACCATGTAAATTTGCATATACTGTTTTGTAGCATCTGACCCGGAGAGCTTGAAATGGAACCAGCAGGCGGAGATCGTTCACTGCAGATGGGCCATGTTGGGTGCTGCCGGCATTTTCATCCCCGAGTTCCTCACCAAGTTGGGCATTCTAAACACTCCTTCATGGTACACTGCCGGTGAACAAGAGTACTTCACCGACACGACGACGCTCTTTGTCGTTGAGTTGATTCTCATCGGCTGGGCGGAGGGAAGGAGATGGGCAGACATCATCAAGCCGGGATCCGTCAACACTGATCCCATCTTCCCCAACAACAAGCTCACCGGAACTGATGTTGGTTACCCCGGTGGGCTGTGGTTCGACCCACTCGGGTGGGGCTCCGGTTCGCCAGCAAAAATCAAGGAGTTGAGAACAAAGGAAATCAAGAATGGAAGGTTGGCAATGTTGGCAGTCATGGGAGCATGGTTCCAACACATCTACACAGGAACAGGACCCATTGACAACCTCTTTGCTCACCTTGCTGATCCTGGTCATGCCACAGTGTTTGCTGTAAGTGAAAAATTACAATTTCAAAACTAGATAGACTATCATGGTAAAAAACAACTGCTGACAATGGTTTCATTATAACAATGCAGGCTTTCAGCCCCAAGTAAGAGAAGCAACAAAGTCCATAACGTATGTGGTGGAGTAACAGCAGCAACCATAATCATGGGTGTGTTTTCCAATTAATGTTGCATTGTTAGATATGTACTGCTACATCCCTGTATGTTTGTAGAAAAGAGCTTAATCAGTGTACAAATGCCTCCAAGAGATCAAAAATGCGTAAATGCACATCATGTCCATAATCGATGCACGCATGACGAAAAATGTTCATTGAATCAAAACAGCATGCACAACATACAATCTGAGCTACAAATCCCAGCCCTTGTCATCAGCATCACAGACACTATATAATCACTAGTATAGCAAGACAGCCAAAATATGAAACAGAAAGAAGTATCCATATGAAAATAGTTTACATCCCAGAAGCCTTAGTTTTCTATGAATTAACAAAGAGGATTTCGAGGGAAAGCAATGAAACAAGGACACAATCTTAACTTTAAGTTGCTGCGGAATACTAATTTAACTTTCACACTATTTAGCAGGCAGTTAAGGTCATTTGCATCACTGGAAGTGATCATAAGCAGTAAGCTATGAATGAGTAGAGCCATCTTTCACATTTCACAACCAGGACGACTAGACCGAGTTCATATAGAAACAGCAACAAATTGCATGCAAACTTGAGATCGAGAGTTGAGCAGCATAGTGTTGGTATGAAAAGAATATTAAAAAAACCTCAAACAGAATATAACCAATTCTCAATCAAATTTGAATCAATTAATGTCCACAGCAATGCCATTTATGCTAAGGATGTTTAGAAATTTCAATCAAAAACTGGAGTTTCAGATAATAACCAAACAATACTCGACATACCCATAGAATTTGTAACAAATCTCAATCAATCATCATTTAAAACACATTGTCAACAACTTGGCATGATTTATATGAGAAGATCAATCAAAATCTTTTAATCACTTTTCTCTTGTTTTTTGAGAATATTAAACCAAAAATAACAGCATAATGAGCACAAGAAAGCAGAATTCACCTTTCCATTGTAACATCTAACTAACAATCCAGCAAAATGTTAAGACCGAACAATACTGCAATTAGATTTACTTATCTCTTATAATTTTATAAGACAATCAGCTTCAGATTGTCATACCACCATGTTTCTTTGACATGGAAGATGAGGAGTCCTTTCTTTTTTTGTTAGATTACAAACTCAATATAAAAGCAGCCTATGCAAAACTAAACTTTGGGATAGGTGTCAAAGATGGCAAAGAGTGTGACTGGGACGAGGAAACAAGTGACTATATGTAACGCCTCGGCCCTAGGGCCCAAATGAGCTCACCTAACGTCGGCCACATTAAAAACCAATGGCCTGGTTCGGATTCCAAACTAACGGTTGAACTACAAACCAACACAATTCCTTTCCAGCATGCTTTGTCCTCACTCACAAACACCCTCAGGGTAACCCAAGCACGCTCAATTTTGGGGTTTCTTAGAATGAGTGCCAAAAAAGATGATATATCATGCTAGTATAGGTAGCACTTATCAAATCTTTTAAGCTCTCCCCATCTATACAGTTTCATTTCTGTATAACCTCAGAATCCCTCTCATTCTAGTAGATTCATGTCACCCTTCACTCACCTAATGAAAGTCTTACGAGAATCGCTCATTACGCTCACTCCCTTTTCCGGCACTGGGTCACTATATGGCCACTAGCTTCCGCCTAGTTCATCCTCGAACAACACTGTACTGAGAGGTTTAACTTTGAAACCATTTGTAATGCCTCAGTCCCAGGGCCCGAACGAGCTTACGTGAGGTTAGCCACAATACTAATCAATGGCCTAGTCCGGACTGACAGCTGACCTACAAACCATAGATGAATCTCTATCATGATTTCAACATTCACGTATGTTCTAAAAGATGTGAACATAGTTTCTTAGAGCAATATCTAAGTCAATCAAGTGATATAACTATATCATGTGTAAACATGTTATTTGACATGTCAAGTATATTATTCACACTTACATCATCCTGCTTCCATTCATTATAAGCTTTCATAAGTAAAGCATATTAGATTTTCAAGTGTCAATAATTTTTTTCACCACCTATAGATTTTATCAACATTTTTAGAAAATTATTTATCGCCGCATGTCATTCATAAAAAATTCATTTTTCTTTTCTAAACATAAGTGACATAATCTCTTCTTGTTGAGCTTGTCAAAATAAGGTATTGATAGAAGCAGAACCCAAAATCACTTACGAGACGTGCCCCCCAAAATAATATTATTATTGCTTAATGAAAAATTAACCCTAATGGGAATTTTAATACTTCAAAACCATAGCCTAAAATATCTCAATCATTTCTATGAAATAAGTAACTAAAATATATCAATTATATCTAGGAAATAAATACCGAAATTAAAAATCAAACTTAATAAAAATAAACTAAGCCAACGTAAATTAATGTTACCGCCCACAGACAGTAGGCTCATGCCCCGTTCCCGCTGATCAAGATCGAGGACCCTTTTTCCGAATTCAGCTCGTGGTTATGCTCCATATCAACTCTATCAATACGACGTTGTCCTCAAGGTCGAAGTCCAGAAAAAAGAACAACCTCTTCAACCCACTCATGAAACTAGTAAAAGATGGTTACTCGTCTAAAATGTCAAGTGAGTTTTTCTGCTTTGGTAGTCATCCCCTTAGCTCCAAGGGAGTTTTCCACTTCAAAGAACCTGCATTATTACCACTTTATCATGCCCCAATTTCCCGAACTGATCGGGCTGCGACCACTTGTTTGGAACCGATTTGTAAAATTTATCTAATTGAGCCCTAAAGTAAATGAAGATAACAAAATCCTTAATTGAAGGCACAACGGTGCAAAATTAAACAAGTACATATTGCACGTATAAGCGTACTTGAAATATATATATGAAAGATACATACTCCATGGTTTCCCCATTTTATCTAGTTAACAGAAATGATAGCTCAGCGCAATTCTTCACCACTGCTCAACTTACATATACATCACTCAAAAACATACAATATAAAATTGTCATGTCTATAGCACATTGCGGTAAGACAAGGGGTTTTAGTGTAGAAATTAAACCGTGTTTGATGGAGATCCAGTTGGCAAAATATATCAAGATATTTCAAGTAGATTTGTTGAAGATATTACAGAAGATTTGATTTTGATACGATCCTCGCCGAGAAGGTTTAGATCGCAACCCAGGAACTCGACTGAAACGACTCGGACATGACGCAGAAGCAAACTGAACTGATAACTTGATACGATGGGAAGATCCAACACCTTTGGATTCGAAAACCTTCAAGTACCGTAATCCAGATTGAAATCTCCTACGACCCAAGAAACGAATTAATCCAACAACGAAGGATATAGTCGAAGACACCACCAACGGATATGACTGTCCGATTGATTAGTCAATATTGAATTTCAAGGTACTCCACAGAAATTCAAGAGCTTTCAGATAACTGGAGAATAAAACTCACGAATATTATTAAACTGAAAACTGAATAAATTGTTCCATAACAAGGCCTATATATAGGCAAACTCAAGTCCTAATAAGGAAATCAAATCCTAATCTAATAAGGAAATCAAATTATAATCTAATAAGGAAATCAAATTCTAATAAACTAAGGAAATAAAATATATCTAAAAGATATAATCCAAAATTACTTAAATAACTAACTATCAAATCTTATCAAGATAAATCATATCTTCAATAAATATTCTTAAAATATCTTGATAAATCTTGTCAATTAGATCTCCATCATTCTCCTCTTCTTCAAAAGGATTTGTCCTCAAATCCTCGTCTGTACCGTTTTCAATTGACCATCTTACATTACCCCTGGTTGGCTTGTTTGGCACATCATCATGTTCAAAATCTAGCAATTTCTTCTCTTCATGCATCTTCATTTTCAAACCCATAGGCCCTACAAGAATGGACTGAACTATGTTCCTCTCGACCATCTCCTCAACTGACTTCATTAACTCTGACTCTGTCGTCTTCTGCACTTGACACTGGCTTTGGATACCCATAACTGGACTGTAAATGACAGAGAGTGTAGTCGGAACTTCGGATTCTACATTGTCTTCAATATGACTCTCCAAGGATGTAGCAACTCTCACATCCTCTCCTTTGGTCTCTTGAATTGGCTGCATCGACTCAAATTGGGTTGCCACCACTGTTTCACCAGGAACCTCCAATGTTATCTGAACTGCTATATTGTCTTCCTCGATTTCTTGAACAGAAAGTGGTAACGACTGAGACTTCGTTGCCACCAACACCTTCTCCACCGCCTGCTCCACCTTTGACAGAAACTTATCAAATGGAGAGGAACAATCTGGTCGAGTCTCCCACTTTGCTTGTCTATATCTCATCTTTTTGCTGCCCAAATAATCATCTTCCAATGCATCAAGCCGTTGATGCAACATCTCCATCTCTGACCTCACCATCTTTCTAAAATCAGATTTCAAAAACTTCATCATATACCTCATCTGAATTCTAACATCATCATCTAATTCCTCATATTCGATTTTAGACATTCCGCTCATGGAACGTCACAACAAAGCAAAAGCACTTGTAGATCACATCGAGACGTTTCCGATAAGTACAATTATGCTAAAATTGGACACCTGTAGCAAAAGTTATAACCAAAACAGTTTTTTCTCTCTTTTCTTTTTTTTCTTTCTTTTTTTTTTTCTCTTTTTCCCACGATTTTTTTTCTCTTTTTTGTATATTCTCTCTTTTTTTTTTTGAAATAATAAAACTTAACAAGGAAAATATGGATAAGAAATATTTGAATAAAGTAATTACCAAATTATTTGGTAATCAAGAAGAAAAATATGGAAAAGGAAATATTTGAATAAGGTAATTACCAAATTATTTGGTAATGAAGAAGGAAAAAAAATATGGATATGAAAATTTATGATAATGAAAGATTTGAATAAGGTAATTACCAAATTACTTGGTAATCAAGAAGGAAAAAATATGGATAAGGAAAGATGTGATAAGGAAAGATTTGAATAAATATGGTATGATACTAATAATTCAAATCTTGATTAACAAGAACCCTAAAATTAACGACTCAAAAACATGAAAATATACGAATCAAGAACGACACAAAAGACACGACAACAAACAAGATAAGACTCAATTTTTTTTTTATTTTTTTTTACACACTAAACACACGAAATTGAAAGACAAGGAAGAGGAAGAACACGACCTGGATATTGATACCAAGATGATACGATCCTCGCCGAGAAGGTTTAGATCGCAACCCAGGAACTCGACTGAAATGACTCGGACATGACGCAGAAGTAAACTGAACTGATAACTTGATACAATGGGAAGATCCAACACCTTTGGATTCGAAAACTTTCAGTACCGTAGTTCAGATTGAAATTTCCTACGACCCAAGAAGCGAATTGATCCAACAACGAAGAATATAGTCGAAGACACCACCAACGGATATGACTGTCCGATTGATTAGTCAATATTGAATTTCAAGGTACTCCACAGAAATTCAAGAGCTTTCAGATAACTGGAGAATAAAACTCACGAATATTATTAAACTGAAAACTGAATAAATTGTTCCATAAAAAGGCCTATTTATAGGCAAACTCAAATCTTAATAAGGAAATGAAATCCTAATCTAATAAGGAAATCAAATTCTATTAAACTAAGGAAATAAAATATATCTAAAAGATATAATCCAAAATTACTTAAATAACTAACTACCAAATCTTATCAAGATAAATCATATCTTCAATAAATATTCTTGAAATATCTTGATAAATCTTGCCAATTAGATCTCCATCAGATTTAGCTTTAATTAGATTAGATTTGATTTCTAGATTTCTAGGATTTAGATTCGATTTATTACAAAGATATCAAGATATATTTTTTGTATATCTTGTAGATTTGATATGTTTTTCAGATTTTTTTTCTTATTTGATTAGGTTTAGATATTTGATTTTCTTCCTATAAATAGGGCTTCATATTTTCATTGTAACTTAGTTTTCAATTTAATAATATTCGTGATGTTTTATTCTCCAATTATCTGAAAGCTTTTGAAATTCTATGGAGTACCTTGAAATTTAATATTGACTTATCAACCAGACTTACACATTCGTTTGAAGCGTTTTCACTATATTCATTGTTGTTGGGGCGAGTTGCTTGTCGGATCGTAGGGGTTCGTTTCGTTCTTGTCTACGGTTCTCTAAAGGTTGACTTCAAAGGTGTTGAATTTTTCATTCGTATCAAGTTTCAGTTTGCTTTCGCGTCGCGTCTGAGTCGTTTCAACCGAGATCCTGGGCTGCGATCTAAACCTTCCCGGCGAGAATTGTATCATTTTGGTATCAGAGTCAGGTTGTGTCTTTCTTTTCCTTCAAATTTTGCGTCTTGTCTTGTTTCGTGTGTCAAAAAAAATTTGAGTCTTTATCCTCCATCATCTTTTGTCCGTTTGTGTCTTGTCCACTTCATTTTTTTCGTGTCAGTTTTCGTTATTTTTTATTTTTTTATTTTTTATTATTATTTAATTTTATTTTCGTTTTTTTAATTATTAGAATTATTATTTTTGTTTTTCCATCTTATTTTTCTATATCTATCAAATTCATATATTTATCCATATCTACTACTCCCTCCGTCCAAAACAATTGTCTTGTTTTCCTTTTTGGTCTGTCCCAAATAATTGTCATCTTTCCTAAAATGGAAAGTTAATACACACTCACTAATAAAATACTAATTTCTTCTATCTCTACCCGCATTGGTATCTATGTCATTCCCAAACCAAACAATTGTTTTGGGACGGAGGTAGTAATATTTATACATATATATCTTATTCATATCTTATCATATTCATCCATATATCTATTTGAACCATATCTAAGCATATATCTCATCAATTTATCCTTCTCTATCCATATATATAGCCCATCCATATTTTTTCCATATCTATCATATCCTCTTTCATTCATACCTATCTAATTGAGGGATTAAGAAAGCCATAATATGAGTGATAAACGAGCATTGAGTGATCAATCATTATGAGGGATACACAAGAGCTTGTGAGGTGGCGAGGCCTACTATTAATTATTCGCGGAATGGCTGAAACTGAGTATGAGGATAATGATGATGATGTTAAACTTCAAACCAATTATATGATGAAGGTTTTGAAAGCTGATTTAAGAAAGATGGTGCAGTCAGAGATGGAGATATTACATCAACGGTTTGATGTATTGGAAGATGATTATTTGGATAGCAAAAAGATGATGTATAGACAAACAAGGTGGAAGAATCAACCGGATAGTTACTCCCCATTTGACAAGCTTCTGACAATGGTGGAGTAGACATTGGTGGCAATCACGTCTAAGTTGTTGCCTGTTTCAGTTCAAGAAATCGAGGAAGAACATATAGTAGTTCAGATACCATTGGAAGATACCATTGGAGGTTCCTGGTGAAGCACTGGTGGCAACCAAATCTGAGTCAATTCAAGAGACCAAAGAAGAGGATGTGAGAGTTGCTACATCCTTGGAGAGTCATATTGAAGACAATGAAGGATTCGAGGTTACGGCTACACTCACTATCATGGGTATGCAAAGCCAACATCAAGTCCAGAAGAAGATGAAGATAAGAGTTAATGACGCCAGTAGAGAATATGGTTGAGAGGACCATAGATCAATTCATCTTTGTGTGAACTATTGATTTGAAAAAAGAAGGTGCATGATACCTTGAAATTCAATATTGACTTATCAACCAGACTTACACATCCGTTTGTGGCGTGTTCACTAACGAGTTGCTTGTTGGGTCGTAGGGGTTTGTTTCGTTCTTGCCTACGGTTCTCTAGGTTCGACTTCAAAGGTGTTGGATTTCTCCTTCGTATCAAGTTTCAATTGCTTTCACGTCGCGTCTGAGTCGTTTCAGTCGAGTTTCTGGGTTGCGATCTAAACCTTCTCGGCGAGGATTGTATCAGTGTTCACCAAATCATTTTTCGACACGTAGTTCATAAGATGGCGTACAACCCATCGCTTTATCTATTATAAAGAGTGAATCGGGAAGGAGGCCTCCTTCCTCGGCCACGATGCGCAGCTCGATAGAGCTTAATCCCTCACCAATCAGCATCACAAGTGCACTTATCTCGACCCCTTCTTCATGACCAAGACCCGAATCGCAATATCAGTCAACCCATGCTCATAAGTCTTACAAGGTGCCCTGGCCGAAATCACAAGCTCAGACTCTGATACTTCCTTGGCTAGGAGTTAAATGATTTTGTCAATAAAGTCATTTTTATGATAAATACAAAACCTATCCACATCGAATTAGGGTATTTATACTAACTCCATTTTAGCTTTCACAAAATTGTATACTAGTGAATATCCAGTCATTGAGGTTATATGAATTAGCTCGATCAAATGGTTCGAGAGAAATTAGCTTCAGAAAAGTTAAAAACCCTAATTTCTATGATTCTCAAGACCCTACATTTCAATAATTAAAATTACACTTGCGGATTTGAAAAATTACAAAACTTTCTGGATTTAAAATTTAGAGTTACTACATTCATATGGGCCTCTCTTACAACCTTTTGTGTGTGCACTACAGGGCGGGAGGAACTGAGCTACCTGTATTTGCATAATTGCTTCGACAATTAGTTGTTTCTGTTAAGTTAGGTCGTGGACCAGCAAACCATACATAGGCCACAACCAGCTTTCATATCTAAGTTGTTTTCGTTCCATATTCGAGGCATGCTTTTGACATATCAATTTGGTGAGGGACCATTAGTTTGATTTTATGTCAGGATTTTTATAGGGTGGAGTTAATTAAAGTGTTCCCCTCTTATTTGAGTTTAATCTATCAATATGGTCCGTCACTTGCCCAACTCTCATGGTTGCAGAATCTCAAGAGGGTCATGTTGACATGATAGAATGCATTCAAAAGCCTTCACGAAAATAACATTAATCTGTAAAGCTCAATGTAAGAAGGGGAAGCATTAAATATTACTGAAGTAATCAGATCCTTAAAGTTAACTAACAACTTGACAAAACTTTTATATAAAAGGACTTGAGGTAGTGATACAGCAAATTCTAAGGCACTAGCATAAGATTAGATTTACTTTCTTTATTAGATTTAGATTTAGGATTTGATTAGATTTCAGATAGGGCAATCTCTTCTGGATTTGTTTTAGTAGTATAAATATGAGAATATGAGATTGGGGACGACATGAATGTTACTGAGGCAGACGTTAGAATTAGTTTTAGAAAGGTTTCAAGAAAATCTTCAGTTCTTTTTCTACTCTCAGCCAGTTCTCGAACTTCTATATCAGGTTGATCTAAAGCTTAATCAAATTTAGTTTTGAGAAATAGAGAGTAAAGACATGTGGTGAGAGATCCAGGGTTAACCCTCCCGAGCCCTGGTTCTATATTGCAACATAATTCCAAAAAAAATCTAAGGTATGAAGAATTCACTAGAAGCTTGTTCTCTTTAGTGACTTAAAATATTAATCATGATTTGTTCCAAAAAGCAGCATCGGTTTTAGGCTTAATGTACTACAGTTTAAAGTTGCCATGGTGAATGGTGCATATCATTGTAGAAAATTCTTGAACACAATCAAAATTCAAAACCCCACACTTCTAACAGCAAATTCAATAATTTCTAGAGAAGTTCCAGAAAACCATAGATATAAGATACACTTGTTTTCCACAAAAACATCAGATACATCAATTTATTTCTGCAATTCCTCAATGAATTCAGATGTCTTAGTAATTACTAAATGGAGTGAAAGGAATCAACCTCAACAACAAAAACTTTAATAATTTTAGATAAAAAGAAACAGAGGATAAAATGGGCAAATGCAGATAGGCAAAAAAAAATACGAAAGGCTTGTTCTGGAGAGAGTAGCAACCACTTGCAAAGTACATATCTTGCATTATTTGCAGCTAAAACATTATGTTTAAGAAGCAATAAATGAGTAAACAATAAGTTGATGAGCCAAAGATGCACAATACTAGTGTAAACCTAAAATCAAGGCACCAAGTAAAAGTAGATAACAAGATATCCCAATAGCAGCAAGAACAGAAGCTGAAATTAGAGCTTAACACTAACTAATGCAACATAAACTTCAACCAAAAGAAGTCCCAGCATAACCAACATAATAAAATTAAAAAATAAAAAAAAAAGGAAGAATTTTTAGCTATCCGAACCCCAAAGAAATTTATAGAAAGAAAACTATATCAATTTCATAAATTTTGCAACTTTAGTTACAGCCTAAGAGCAGTGTCCCACATTCCTCTCGTCTTCTCCAAGAATCAACCATACATAAATACATATTACATAGTTACATAAGCAACAAACCCGAGTATCTTCAAGTAGGCGGATTGGGCGGGCGGACCTTTATCTGAACAGGAATCGGACGACCCGTCCCTGTCCCACCGCAGCTATTGCAGGCCATCCGGCCAGACCCGGCGCAGGTCCGGCAGCCATAATCGCCGTCGGACCAGCGAGTGCAGGAGCAGGTGACCCGGCCCGTTCCGTTGCAGCTGGGACATCTCGGCACCCGGCCCGAACCCATCATCGGGTTCTGATCCATGACCTGTTTGACAAGGACCGCCCCCGCCAGAACGCTGATACCAGTGGCTAACTGAGTCAACACGATCGGACCCATATCTGAGTTTCCCTAGAATTCGAAAATGGTGAAGAGGAGGAAGATCTTTTCGGTGGTGCTGGATGGATGTTTGAAGAAATTGGGTGTAGTTTGGAGTTATCGATGAAGTGGTGGTGGAAGAGTACACGTATGTGGGCGTGGAGTTGGTGGCGTTGGAGTGTTTGGAGTTTAGTGAAACGGGAGAGCCATGGTCTTGCGTGTGTGTGCACGTTCGCTCGCAATTTGGGCTTGGTGTGCTATCTCATTTATTTTTCAATATTAATTTATATTATTATATAAGATATTTATATTACTGTCCTTAACATTTTACGACTCTTTAAAAAAAAAAGGAAATGAAAACTCAAATACATCATCTTTTAGTTCTACCGCGAAAGTTGAACTAAAAAAAATATTAAGAAAATATATAAATCAATCTTAAATTTTGAATAAGTTCTCAATTTTATCTTAAAATTTTTTAAATATAATAATTTAAGGCTTAAATTTCTTAAACTTTTAATTATAATAATTTTGACCTAAATTTTGAATTTTCTCCCAACGGTCAATATTTAAACATCGAAAATCTTATGTGAACATAAATAATTACATGTCATACACAAAAATCCTACGCATACACAAATCTTCCCTCATTCCATAATGTTGAGGTTCGATTTCACGAGAAAATGGAGCCCTTAGAACTTCATGAGAATGTCACAGATAATAACGATAATTGTAATTAACAAACGAGAAATAAAGGCAAAAATCAAACATGCAGCGAATGAAATGATGCTTGTATAACCGCTTTCAATAATGAAAAGAATCTGTATAGATTTTGGCAGAGTTACGGCTATGTTTTGCTATGAGAGAATCGATGCAAAAAGTGAGCCTCCTGCCCCTATTTATAGACAGGATAGGGGCAGGCAGGCAGCAGCTAACCCTAGCCGTCGAGCAGCAACGGATCGCCGAGAATGTCGGAGCAGCTGCGGGTTTTTCGGAGGAGTTGAAGGATTCGAAGCTCGAGGGCCAAAAATTGAAGGAGAAGTATAACGAGCTTCGGAAGGATAGGCAGGAGCTGGCTCGTAGGAGTAAGGGCCTTGAGGAAGAATTAAGGGCCTCGGTTGCGAGGTTCGAGGCTGAGAAACAAAAGACCGAGGCGGAGCTCGAGTCCTACAAGGGGCGGTTCCATAAGGTCCAAGAGGATAGACTTACAGAGCAGAAGGCGCACGAAGCGGAGGTGGAGGCGTTGAAGAGAGGGCAAGGGGTCGATTATCAGGAGGTTGTGGCGAACCCGGACTTCAAGTCGACCTTCGACTTGTTAGTGGACATGGTCAAGGGGTCCATTTGCGCCGTCGTTGGTCGAAGGTGTCCGGAGTTCGATCTGGATATGATTATGCGCCCTCCTACGCCTCCGGCTTCCCCGCCCGTCGTCATCGAGGGGCAGAACCTCGACATCGAGATGCTCGATGCTGGCAAAGATTCGAACCGCCTTGAGCCGATTCCTGCGGTGGAGAGGAGTGCTGAGGAGAAGGAGGTTGATAGCTTTATCAATGAAGACGGTGGTGCGGAAGGCCAGAAGAAGGCTGAAGAGGATGTTGCTGCCGAGAAGTAGCTGTATTTTGATTCACTTTGTAATCTTGACTTGTAGTTCCTTTTGATGTACAATTACACTACTGTTGCCCGTTCTTTACTTTCAATTTGAATATCGACTGTGTTTGAGTATCCCTTGCATCGAATCGCTTTTGTTAATGATCGTGTATGCCAGTTTTGTACTTCGATTCTCGATTATCAAGTTGCGGCTTATCTGTTTGAGCAGTCGGCTCGATTTAAAGGAGCCTAGGGGGTCGGTGTCGAGCAGTCTAGCTCGTCGACATCGACCCCTTCACTTGGTTGCGAGAAGAGTAACACGAGGTCAGGTTGGGCATCGCCCCTCCGACGCTCAAGTTAGTAAAGGTGTTATGAATATAAATAACAAAATGAAAAGAATGAATAGGATAGGGATACGCGTATCTGTATACTAATGATAGTATTTCTTCAGGTGTTTGATGTTCCAGCTATTTTGTATCTTCCTTCCTTCTGATGTTTCTAGCTGGTAAGCCCCGTGTCCCACCACTTTGGACACTTTGTAGGGGCCTTCCCAGTTAGGGGCTAGCTTTCCTGCTCCGGATTCTTTCGTGTTTTGAAACACTCTTCTTAGGACTATATCTCCTTCTTGGAAGCTCCTGAGCTTCAGCTTCTTATTGTAGAACCTTTCTACTTGACGCCGCCTTCGAGAGGTTCTGATTGCGGCGTCTTCTCGTATCTCGTCTATGAGTTCGAGGTTTTTCTCGAGTAGGTCGGTGTTCCTCATCTCGTCTGCGAATTCTATTCTGGGACTATGGGCAATGATCTCGACGGGTGCTACGGCCTCGACCCCGTATGCCAGCGAGAATGGCGTAGCTCCGGTGGCGGTTCTTGGGGTGGTCCGGTAGGACCAGAGGACTGCAGGAAGTTCTTCTACCCACCTGGATCCATGTGGACTTAGCTTCTTCTTCAGTGTGGCCATTATCGTTTTGTTGGTTGACTCCGCTAGGCCATTTGCTTCGGGGTATCGTGGTGTCGAGAACACCAACTTTATCCCGTAGGTATCGCAGAAGGTTTGCATCCTTTCGCTGGCGAATTGCCGCCCATTGTCTGTGCGTATCTCCTTCGGTACTCCAAAGCGACACAGAACATGCTTTCATAGAAATTTGATAACTTCTAGATCGCGGGTTCGCCCCAGGGCTTCGCCCTCTACCCACTTGGTAAAATAATCCGTCACCATAAGGATATGATCCTTCTGGCTTGTTCCTCTTGGAAGCGGCCCTACTAGATCCATTCCCCACACCATGAATGGCCACGGAGTGACGGTGGCGTGGAGAGGTTCTGCGTTTCTATGGGTGGAAGCTTCGAAGCGCTGGCAGCTATCGCATCTCTTCACGTGGTCGACCGTGTCTTGCTTCAGAGTGGGCCAGTAGAAACCAGCCGTGATTACTTTATGGGACAGCGATCGAGCACCGGCGTGATTTCCGCAATCGCCTTCGTGTATTTCGGCGAGCACTTTTTCTGTTTCGGGGGCGGCGATGCACCGAAGGAGTGGCCCTTCAAATGATCGCCTATACAGTCCGTCATTGATGAGGGTAAAACGGGCGGCGGTCCTCTCAATCTTCGTCACCTCGTTCTTGTCTCCGAAAGTGGGTTCCCCGGCCAAGTATCGTGCGATTGGGACCCTCCAGTCACTCCCGTCTAGGTCGACGGGCGCGACACCGTTCTGAGTGGAGACAGACGGTGTTAACAACCAAACCTCAGGGATTGGTCGGGCAGTCTGAGAGGAACTGGTGGAGGCTAGACTCGCTAAAGCGTCTGCTCGGGCGTTCGATTCTCGGGGGATGTGGCGGAGGTCCCACTCTTCTATCTTTTCCTTGAGCCTTTCGATCAGGGAGTGGTATAGTTTCAAGCGTTCTTCTTTTACGGCGTAAGTGTCGTCTAGCTGGTTGACCACCAGCTGGGAGTCACTTTCAGCGCGGACTCTGCGAGCCCCGAGTTCTATGGCGAGTTGCATTCCTTGGACAAGTGCTTCGTACTCAGCCTCATTGTTAGTTGTGGGAAAGTCGAGTCGGATGGCCCGCTCATAGTTTTCTCCGTGCGGGTCTATCAGGACTATTTCGGCCCCGTTGCCGTGCAAATTTCTGGCCCCATCGATTTTCAAGGACCATATGCCGGCGTCCTCGTCGGCCTTCATCATGTGGGCTACTTCGTGCTCCGCTTTCAGTTGCAGGTTCGTAGAGAAATCAGCTACGAAGTCAGCTAATACTTGTGACTTGATGGAGGTTCTTGGTTCGTATTGAATCCCGTAGCCTCCTACTTTGACAGCCCACTTAAGCAGTCGCCCGGACAGGTCCGGTTTTGACAATACGGCTCTTATAGGATAGGCCGTGATTACTTTGATGAAACACTTATGCTTTTTATTAAATATTGATCAACTGATCCCTATTGAGTTTGTACTTTGAACTTAATCTAAAACTAAAAATGTTCTATTCCCTACACTTACTAAATCGAGCGTTCCGACCGAATCGTTACATTTCTAAAAATGATAACTTTTTCACACTCAACAAAAAATATTAATTTCACTTACACTAACTCTTGGGTATCAGGCCCTGCCGACCCATTTTCGGTCTATTACTCTTGGACTCCGACCTAGTCCAAATCGGACTAGGGTTCCACGACCGGATCTGCTACCGGCCTTCAAGCTTGGACCTCCTTCGGCGTGTCCTCGGCCTCGGATCTCTAAATCAGTGCACCCACGCCTTGCCTTTATCTTCGGGGCTTGATTATTGGCTCAGAACTCACCTGTGTGTGAGTCTCTGCCCTCCTCTAGCCACAAATAGGGTGTATAAGGTAGGCTTAGGGTTCGGGGCTCTCAATCACACTAAGGCTCACCAGAAAACACACTCTCAGACGACGGAGTTCTAGAGAGAAGAGGGAGCAGAAGATCTTTAGAGAGAGAGCGGCGGAGAAATCAGGGTTAGGTTTCACTCGTTAGGAGTGAAACCGGGTCACTAAGTATATATAGTGAGGATAGAGAATAACCGCCCTAACTGCACACACCCGAACCTCACATCCAATCCATAAACGAAACCAAGAAGTTGGGCTAAGATACACCGGACCAGGCAATTAAAAGGCCCAAGACCAAGACCACACCATTTACATGCTCCACCTTGGTTGTGGTTGCAGGGACTTTACACTTATTGGTTATCATCATCGCCAGTTGCCTAGTAATTCATGTACTAGGACTTTTATGGGCAAGGCATAGGTACACTAACTCAAGAAATCAGTACCTGCAGCCACACACAAAGGAAAGCCCAAGTTAAAAATGGATAAAACACAAAGTTGGAAGTTAAACTAGTTAACTTCATCAAAGAAATCTCACAAAGATAAACACGTAGTAACAGAATAAGACTCAAAGTAAGATTAGTACCACCACAAAGAATCAGTTTTAATCAAGTTCAAAGTTAAGTATGGATTTGTAAGACATAAATTTTTCCAAAGGCAAGCACTTAGTACCCATGTCTGCTGGGTTAAATTCAGATGCCACCTTTTTAAGTGAAATAATGCATTTATCAACAATATCCTTAATGTGATATCTTACATCTATGTGCTTTGTTCTGTCATGAAAAATAGGGTTTCTACACAATTGGATTGCAGATTGTGAATCAGAAAACACAATGGGATTTGATTTAAGATACTTAATCTCAGAAAGCAACCCTTTTAGCCATATAGCTTCCTTAAATGCATCAGCCATAGCAATGTATTCAGATTCAGTAGTAGATAAAGCCACAACAGGTTGCAATTGAGATTTCCAACTAACACATGCTCCACATAAGGTAAAAACATAGGATGTAGTTGATTCCTATTATCTCTATCATTCGCATAGTTAGAATCAACATAACCAACAAATGCAACATCATTGGAATGTTTAGCAAATCTCAAACCAGTGTGTTGTGTGTGCTTTAGGTATCTGAATAACCATTTAAGGGCTTCCCAGTGAGGCTTACCAGGATTGGACATATATCTGCTCAATAAGCTCACACTATAAGATATGTCGGGCCTAGTACTCACCATAAGATACATGACAGAACCAATGGCATTATTCTAAGGTACATGTTTCATTTCATTCATTTCAGAATCAGTCTTGGGACATTGATCCTTACTTAACAAGAAATGGGAAGAAAGAGGCACATTGACAAGTTTAGCATCACTCATGGAAAATTTAGCAAGTATTTTGGCAATGTAAGCAGATTGATTGAGAATCAGGGATGACTTATTCCTATCCCTGACTATGTCCATGCCAAGGATCCTCCAAGCATTACCTAAGTCCTTCATCTTAAAGTGTTTACATAAATGAGATTGCACATGTTTCACACAGACCATGCTGGGACTAACAATTAGCATGTCATCTACGTAGAGAAGCAGAAAAGTAGGTATGCAATTCTCAACCTTAAAGTACAAGCAATGATCATGAATGCTTCTTTCAAACTTTAATAGCTTCATTACATTGTTGATAACCGCTAGAAATGGTGAGCAAATAAATTTATAATTACACCCAAAGGTGGTCGAACACACAGGCATTGTGCAACGAACTACCTAAAGTACTAGCTATAATTCCTAAAACATAGAAGTTTGAGGAAATAGAAAAGGGATTTTGTTATGAAAATTAAATATGACAATGCGAGAAAATAAAGATTTTGAAAACAATTAAAGGAAAACACAGATCTTAGGACATATATTCTAATCATCAACATGCAATATCTATCAACTTAGCAATGGGGAAATAATAGATTTTAGTGGATAAAATTCCTTGATCTGACAATTAAATCCTAGATTACTAAACAATGACTTTATCCTCTCGGTCTCAAGAATACCAATTTAGTTAATCTCAATAATCATCTAATTAATTCATATACAAGTTTCTTCCTTTTGAGACAGAAAACAAATAAAATTAATTCTCTCATCCTATTAACAAACTTCACCTCTGGTCCTTCTATTGATAACTTTAAACCTAGACTTAAATTCATCTCTCGATCCATCTTTAAATCTAGATTATTAAATTAAACCAGAGAATTAAACCATGCTATTCGAGTTGATTACAATTAACATGCATCAGAAAAGAATACACATAGCCCTAGAACCTGTTAATGAGTCCTATTTATAGAGGAGAGAAAAAGACCTAATTTGGGTATTGGGCTAAAATAACAAAAATTGCCAATACAGGCTGAAAATTTCCTTCTCGGGCCTCTATGTCGATCAACAGGGAGCCTGTCGATCGAGACACATGCAACATCTTGATCCGCCCTTGTCTGTTCTCTGTGTCGATTGATAGGGAGCCTGTCGATCGACATGCCTGCAATGACCTTCGTGTCGATCGACATGCCTGCACATGTTGAGCTTCCTTCTTCTTCCTTGCCTCCGATCGACATCCGACCTCCGTGTCGATCGACATGCACCACATCGATCGACACTGAGGTCCTGCTTTGGGTTTTTGGCTTCGTCTTTCAATTTGGTCGACTTCCCGTGAGTCAATTGAAGCGGTAACTCTGTGTAACTTGGCTCTTTCATCATTTCACCTCTTTTTAGCCCTAAATGCCTGCAAAACTCACCACGAGGGCATAACATCCTCTAAAACAATCTCATGCACAAATATAAGTAAAAACCTAACTAATTGCACGGAAACAATGGAGAAAAATATAGATAAGTGAGTATAAATATGAGTTTATTAAACCCCCCAAACTTGAATACTTGATTGTCCTTAATCAAAGAAAAGAAATCTCAAGCAGTTGAAGTGCAACGCCTCACAAGATTCATCACAATCAAAGATCGCCAATCCACATTACAGAAGCAATTTGAAAGAGATAAGAAATACATCAACTTCGGAAGACTCACAAGGAAGTGTATCGCTCAATCACACAAGTGTTTGGGTTTCAATGAAAGCACTCACAACATGTATGAAGAAATTTCTACCAAAGGCTTGCAAAAGTTCTAAAATCTCCACTGCTCAAATGTACACACAATTCATGAATAAAAATGGGCTTTGATAAGGTTGTAATGTAGGTTTTTTGTGAAAGGTAGGGAAATATGGCCAAGTGACTAAACCAATTGAGTTAGCTACTCTCAATAAATCTAACCACTATCTTTTCATCATCCACCAATCTCCTAATATTTCCAACACAAACCAAGGCTCATTTTTTTTCTTCTTTCTAATCCTTTTGTGCTCTTAAGAATTTTGTTTAATCATTTGAGCTTATAAGGACACATACATTCTCTTTTCTTCTCTCTTTTTTTCTTTAAGAGCCCAACCCTCTTTTGTACACCAATTAAATATTTCTTATCCTCTTATAATTTTTGTTTACCTCAACTTATAGACAAGAAGGAATCCAAGTTTTCACTCATAGACAAGTACAGAAACCAAGGACCCAAAGGTTACTTATGAACAATAAGTATCAATCTACTCTTATTTCACCCAACTCTTATAAACAAAAAACAGTTCACCTGCTTATAGTATTTCTTATAGACAAGACAGAACTACAATGCTTCTCTTAACTCATAGACAAGAAAGAAAAGTAACAGGCTCAAAGGGGCTTTACTAAGGATAAATTTTTTTAAGGGACAGTGTTTGGGATAATTTGGCTAACAAAGACGGTCTAAGATCATTTTCTATCATTGTACACACTATGCAGTCTCGAAACAGAACATAAGCAAGTTCTAGAGAAATAAAAACATACATGTGAATCTCACATGAACAAATAAGACTCAAATCTCACTTGGGTTTAAAAATTTCTTCCTTAGTCAACTTCACTTTACTCAAACATCATGCAAGTGTAAGTTTCAATTAGACCCTATCATGCGGTATTCTACATTCATAGGCAATCAACCACAATTGAAATCAAATCAAACTTATCATCAATCAATTCCAATCTCAAAATTAGTTCAAGTGGGTTCATGATTCAATAAAAATTTTCCTCACAATTTATCCATATTTTTTTTCTAAGCAAAAATTTAAATAAACAAACCAAATCAAATAAAGCAAGTAAAGGATAGATAAGTTCGAATTTCTGGTCCACATCCCTCCAAACTTATTTCGAACTCAGAGAGTTAGAAAAAGTTTGAAAATTAAACAAGAAACAGAACTTGTAAATGATTGTTGATCTCAGACATCAACTTTTTTTATCCACTGGAGGAATCAGCTCGTCACGACGGAGAATTGGGGCTGCTAGCACTCTGTGTCGATCGACAGGGGGCCTGTCGATTGACACAAAGCCTTCCTGTCGACTGCTCTTGCGGTTGAAAGTGTAACTCCGCGCTTGCCTCTGTGTCGATGGACATCAGGCCTGTCGATCGACACAAAGGTCAATCCTCCACTGTTATTTTTTTTATTATTATTATTAATTTTTTTTCAAAAATAATACTAAAATAAAGAGAAAACAGAATCCAAAATTAAAATTAAACACACCAACGAAAATATAAAATGATGATCATAAAGAAAACAAAGGAATTTGAAAAGAAAGCATGTAAAAGTTGGCTTACCTCCCAACAAGTGCTTTAGTTAATATCGTAGCTCAACAGTACCTCTTTTTCAGCACCAAGGCAGGCTAGAACGCACTCGCCTTCCTTGGGAATCCACCATATAGACCCAGCGATCTTGGATGTCAGTAAGGAGCTCGGGATGAGATGATGTAATTGACAATTTTGTCGCCTCGTTCCCTCGCTCCCATCTTTGAGCAACTTGGTCTTCTTTGAATTCTTCACTTGCTTCCTCGTCTTCTTCTTCATCAATTTCCTCTTTGGAGGTAATTCTGAAGCATTCGGATTGTTGCCGACTTTTGTCGAGCTTGAATGTGATCTTTTTCTCATTTGCTCGAAGAGTGATCTCTCCACCACGACAATCAATCAGAGCAGCACTAGTATCCAAGAACTCCCTTCCCAAGATTAGGGGTGTGCTCCCATCTTCCTTCATGTCGAGGACCACAAAATCTGCAGGAAAGATAAGATGACCTACACGAATAAGTACATCTTCAATTATACCTTTGGGGCGAGACACAGATCAGTCTGCCATCTGCAAGGTGATAGTGGTCGGCCTCAACTCTCCAATCTTGAGGCACTGGAAGATAGAGAAGGACATCAGGTTGATGCTGGCGCCAGTGTCGCACAGCACCTTCTCGAACTCGATGAAGGGATTCGTGAACTGAATCACGAAGTCCGTTTGCCAAGGATCG
>JAPKLW010000638.1:0-21734 GCA_026898455.1 Plectranthus barbatus | reverse complement strand
AGCCCGTTCTCATAACGTGGTAATAAAGGGGTAGGTCAGTATTAATTATGTGGTGAAAAAGAATTAATATTAATTAATTAATTGTGTCCTGGGTTGTGGACATGGGAATTAATTAATTTATAGGCCCACTTTATTATTTGCATTAGGTCCCAGGTCTGGCCCAACAAGTGTGCTGAATTGAGCCCAGGAGCCCATCAGGGTTTACAACCCTAGGTCTATAAATAGACAGCTCTCTCTCATAAGTTGTAACACAGTTGAAACACAAACCCTAGAGAGAGAGAGGTGGGCGCCGTTTTTTGAGAAGAGAAAGGAGGAGAATTTTCGAATTCTGGTCCTGCTCAAGCCACAGATCTATGGAGTCCTCACCAGTAGTAGATCTGAACAGTACCGGGACACATATCTGAAGATCTAATCTGGAGAACAGATTCCTCTTTCCCTCTCCCTTTTGTTTTCGATTTTCTCTAAGAAATTATCACTAATTTCTGTTTCCGCAGATTAAATCGGATCGCGTGGTTGAATTAGATTTTGGAATTCAAACGCGAAAGATTGGTTCAGACTCGACGGAGTTACGGTAAACCCTAAAATCCACAATTCTTCGTATTAAATTCATAGGAGCATGCTAGGGTTTTGAGAATTTAATTATGGGCAATATCCATAGATCGATCCGATTCAGTTTTGTTTTGGTGATTTGGTTCACGTAAAAACCCTACAAACTAAATGTGGGAAGAAGACGGCGAGGAACTCTGCTCGGAGATCGGCCCAAGTACGAATGTTGCTGCAGTCCAGGGCTGTAAACCACGTCCGAGCCTGATCTCAAAGTGAGAAGGGAAACAAGCACAGACAGATCACATCCTGGGTGACTCCCCCTGCTTGATTGTATCACACACCTCCTCGAACATACTGAGGTGGGTGTATGGATCCTCCACTGCTTGGCCTCCAAACTGGTTCTGCTGCACCATCTGAATCAAACCAGTCTTGAGTTCAAAGTTATTGGCGGTGATGCCAATAGCAAATCCCTTATTCCCGGGTTGTGGTTTGTACTTCTTGGCCAATGCATTTGGGTCCTCATCATCGAAGTCATCTGGGCGGCGCTTTTCTCTCTTTCTCTTTCTCTTTCTCTTCTTTCAGCCTCGCGCCTCTCTGCTTCCCTCTCTGCCATGAGCTGCTTGATGATGTCCTTCACCTGATTGACTTCTTGGACAAGTAAGAAGGCATTCTCTTGAGTTATGAGTTGTGCGTTTGGCTCTTCCAGTGGTGGCATCTCTAAGAAATCCTCATCGGTTTGGTGTAGTAGTGGATCCATGTCGGTGATTGTGCCTTGTTTTTCTTTGCTCTTCCTTCTCCAGACGGTGGCCTCGATTTTTGGGTCAAAATTCTCGAGTGGTTTGCCCCGAGCTCTCGTGTTCATGTACCTGAAAACAAAAACAAAAAGAAAATAGGAAATCAACGGCTGTGTCGATTGACAGGGAGGCTGTCGATCGACACGGAGGTTGTTGCTGTGTCGATCAACAGGTGTGCTGTCAATCGAAACAGAGCACAGAACCCTGAAAACACACACGAACTGAAAAACGAAAATAAAACACAAAAACCAAAATTAAACCCTAAAACTCGAAATTAAAAACACAAAAACCAACAAAAACAAAAATAAAACAAAATTGAAATAAAATTACAGCCTCAATTCATCAGAACTAAAAATAAACTAATAATTCGATAGATCTAACAATCCCCGGCAATGACGCCAATTTGATAACCGCTAGAAACGGTGAACAAATAAATTTATAATTACACCCAAAAGTGGTCGAATCCACAGGGACTGTGCAACGAACTACCCAAAGTACTAGCTATAATTCCTAGAACATAGAAGTTTGAGTAAATAGAAAACATATTTTGTTTTGAAAATTAAAGATGACAATGCGAGAAAATAAAGATTTTGAAAACAATTAAAGGAAAACACAGATCCTAGGACATATATTCTAACCATCAACATGCAATATCTATTAACTCAGCAATAGGGAAACAATAAATTTTAGTGGATTAAATTCCTTGATCTGGCAATTAAATCCTAGATTACTAAACAGTGACTTTATCCTCTCGGTCTCAAGAACACCAATTTAGTTAATCTCAATAATCATCTAATTAATTCTTATAAAAGTTTCTTCCTTTCGAGATATAAAACAAATATAATTAATTCTCTCATCCTATTAACAAACTTCACCTCTCGGTCCTTCGATTGATAACTTTAAACCTAGACTTAAATTCATCTCTTGATCCATCTTTAAATCCAGATTATTAAATTAAACCAGAGAATTAAACCATGCTATTCGAGTTGATTTCAATTAACATGCATCAAAAAAGAATACACATAGCCCTAGAACCTGTTAGGGTTCTAGCCACAAAACATGACTAGAATTAAAGAAAATATATTTTATTACCTTGCAATTGAAATAGGAACCTTGAATGTCTCTAAAAACACCAAAGCTCAATCAAACTAATATAAAAACTGATATGAAAGTGATGATTTGCGTGCCTTAATGAGTCCTATTATAGAGGAGAGAAAAAGATCTAATCTGGGTATTGGGCTAAAATAACAAAAATTGCCAAAACAGGCTGAAAATTCCTTCTCGGGCCTCTATGTCGATCGACAGGGAGCCTGTCGATCAACACACATGCAACATCTCGATCCGCCCTTGTTTGTCCTCCATGTCGATCGATAGGGAGCTGCACTTGTCGAGCTTCCTTCTTCTTCCTTGCCTCCGATCGACATCCGACCTCCGTGTCGATCGACATGCACCACGTCGATCGACACAAAGGTCCTGCTTCGGGTTTTTGGCTTCGTCTTTCAACTTGGTCGACTTCCCATGAGTCAATGATCACTGTAAAATCTACAGATTAATTATAGGAACAGTGGAAAATAAATTTGTAAACCCTAAGGTTATCGAATCCAGGGGAATTGTGTGGGGAAACTATCCTATCAAATCTAGGGCTAAAGATATGAATAAATCCGATTTTCATCAGATTCCCGCACCAGCAGACCCGCGTTGATCGTTGCTGATTGGCGTCGATCGACGTGGCTTCATCTTTGGCGTCGATCGATGCTGATTGGCGTCAATCGACGTGGTCTCTTGCCCCTTCTGCACGGTCTCACGGTTTTGGCCATAACTTCCTCTCCCGAACTCCGATTGATCCGATTCCAGTTGCGTTGGAGATCTAACTCAAAGCTTTATCCTTTGCCATGCGTTAGTAGCCCGAATTTCCCTTGTGGAAGAACTCTTCACTGCTACTCTTACACGTCACTGCTTTCAGAACGGTTTTCAAGTGAATTTGGCCTATAACTTGTAGAAACACACCAAAGTACGCATAATACCACCCAATATAGACTCATGCATAATATATATATATATATATATAAACTCAATAAAAATACATAAAATAGTAGAAAATAATATAGATAAGCGAGTAAAATAATGAGCTTATCAGTCAATCGAAGCGGCAACTCTGTGTAACTCGTCTCTTTAATCATTTCACATCTTTTTAGCCCTAAATACCTGCAAAACTCACCACGAAGGGCATAACATCCTCTAAAACAATCTCATGCACATAAATAAGTAAAAACCTAACTAATTGCACTGAAACAATGGAGAAAAATATCGATAAGTGAGTATAAATATGAGCTTATCAATTGTCAAATTTAATATTCCATTGCCTAGGAGATTGCTTCTATCCATACAATGCCTTCTTAAGTAAACAGACATAATCAGGATGCTTAGAATCACAAAAGTCTTCGGGCTGATTCATGTAAATGCAAACATCTAGGTCACCATACTGAAAAGCAGTAGTAACATCCATTTGAATTAGCTCCCAATTAAAATAAGCAACCAAAGCAAGCGTAATTCGAACTGTAGTGAACTTAACAACAGGGGCAAAGATTTCAGAATAGTCTTTGCCTTCTTTTCGGGTAAATCCTTTAGCTACTAACCTAGCTTTATTCCTAACTGATTTACCATCATGCTTACTCTTGTAAAGCATTTACAGTCAGGTACAGAGCTGCGACTAGACCAAGGTACAAGAGTCCAAGTTTTGTTTTCATATAAACTGTTCATTTCATCCTGCATAGCCTGTTTCCACATCATAAAGTTAAGAGATTGAATTGCTTGTTTATAAGTCTTAGGTTCATCACCATCTAACTCTTCAAACACATTTAATGCATGCATTGTAAGATCATATTCATCATACCTCCTATTTGCAGTCACCTGCCTTCTAGGCCTATCTCTAACAAGCTTATAATCATCCAAAGAATCAAGCATAGAATCAAGCTTTGAGCTGGAAGCTCCACCTTGATCAGAGATATCATGACATTCACTTTGATCAACATGCACATTTTCAGAAGGTATAAATTCAGATCCAATATGTTGCAAGTTAGTATCTTCCCTTTGAATGTAATTATTATCTTGCTTAGACTACTCCACCTCATTGGAGATACCCCCATGCATGGGAAGGGGGTCTGAACTAGTTGAACAGGGGAAGACAGATTCATTAAAATTGATATCTCTACTAATTATGACTTTATAATCCATGTCAGACATCCCAAACTCTATAACCCTTAGTTCCCTCAGGGTAACCCAAGAAGACACACTTCCTAGCTCTGGGATCTAGTTTATCACCCTTTCGGTGTATGTAGGCAGCACAGCCAAACACTTTTAAGTTGGATAGATCAAGAGGTTTATTATAGAACACAGACTCAGGACACTTTCATTTCAGATGAACAGAAGGAGACCTATTAATCAGATAGGTTGCAGTCATAACAACCTCACCCTAGAAGGACTTATCTAGACCACTAATTGACATCATACACCTTACCCTTTCATGAAGAGTCCTATTCATCCTCTCAGCAACTCCACAAATCATCTGTTTGATTATTACAAAACTCAAACCCATCATTTGTCCTTAGAGTTTTAATTTTCTTCCCTGTTTGATTTTCTCTTAAGGTTTTCCAATTTTTGAAAGTATTAAACACATCAGACTTATGAGCTAACAAGAAGACCCAAACCTTTCTAGAAAAAACATCAATTATAGAGAGAAAATACCTTTTACCACCTCGAGTAGGTTCACTAGCAGGCCCCCAAACATCAGCATGAAGGTATTCAAGTATGGTGGAACTTCTTGGGGAGTTAGGTGGGGTGTGTGCAGGGAATGTGACTCTACTTTGCTTCCCTAATATGCAATGTTCACAGAAATCTAGAGCAGCAACCTTGTCAGACCCAAATAGACCCTCTTTCTTTAAAACTTCTAAGCCTTTATTACTCATATGGCCTAGTCTTCTATGCCACAGTTCAGACACACTTAGATCAGAGGAATTCACATTATTCACAAAATGATCAGATTCAGTGTTGCATATATATAGATTATTCCTTTTCTCAGCTTTAAAAATGACTAAGGAACCCTGCATAATCTTGATTAAACCCCTTCCCCATCTACCCTCTAGCCCACCATCCTCAAGAGTAGAGCAAGAAAGAAAGTTGAAGCATAGGTCAGGCACATTCCTCACTTTTTTCAGAGTATAAGCACGGCCATCAACAAATTTCAATTTAATGTTACCTATTGCTTCTACTTTGCATTTCTTTTCATTAGCTAATAGTATATAGCCATTATCTACAGGTTCTAGATCAGAAAAATACTGTTTATGGGGAGAAATATGATATGTACACCTAGAGTCAACAATCCAATCAATTGAACAGAACTTTCTAGTACAATCATAAGCAGAAGGCAGAGAATTCAAGCAATCAGAATCAGCAAGTATGTACACATCACCTAGGTTCTCTCCTTTTGCAGCATTCACATTAGAATTACTGGACTCACCCCTTTCCCTCTTAGGCTTACTATACTGCCTAATGTAGTGACCATACTCACCACAATTATAGTATTTTCTTCCCCTAGACCTGGATTTAGACCTGCTCCTTTTATCAGGTTGGTATATCTTTCCCTCCCTAGTATTGTAACTATCATTAGATCTGCTTTTATCATTTCTGGTCCTAGACATCCTCCTCACATTCATGATTTCATTGTTATTGCCTCTATTTCTAGCTCTACCCCTTTTAAGGTCTTGTTCTTTACTTTTAAGTCCACTCATGACTGTTTCCAGGTTCACATAGTCCCTCCCATACTTAATGGTGGACTTAACATCGTTATAGGAATCAGGGATGGAATTTAATAGGGCTATGGGGGCATATTCATCTATATGCTCATCACCAGTGAGCTTAATATCCTGAATTAATTTTTTAAAGACGTCTAAATTCTCATCTATGTCCTTTTCAAATCTAATTTGATCCTAAAGAAGGTTTCAAACAGATACATCTTACTAGGTAAGGAAGTTTATGTAAAAAGTGACTCTAACTTGTCCCATAACTCTTTTGCGGTCTTTATTTTTCTTATTTTCCTTAAAACTGAGTCAGATAGGTTCAGTATTATTATGGAGCGAGCTAATTCATCCATTTCTATGCATTTTTCAGGGGTGTCAGTGTCTAGATATTGAGCAGAAAGAGCCCAAGGACTTTTTGTTGAATCATTAGACATTTTATTTTCTGTTTCCAAATAGTGAAATCGGTTTTGCCATTAAATGGGGTTAAACCGTGCATGGACATGCTAGAAGCCATTTGACAAAGATTTTGGCACGCAAGACACGAAATATACACAGAGAATGGCAAGAAAACAGGTTTCAAGAATATACAGAGGTTGACACACAACCAGGGACACAAGAATGCAAAAATATTCATGAAGATAGAATGATAGACGCCACACAGCAAGTTACCAGAACACGAAAAACGCGAACAAACCCCAAAGACACCCCACCAAGGAGGTTAATAGAGCACAGAGTCACAGAAATCGCAGCGTAAAACGACAGAGCTCAGGATCTAACCCTAAAAACATTTATGAACACAGAGAAACACACTAGAAAGAAAATCATAACTCACTACGGTTATTCGGACCAGTGAGAAGGATATCCAGCAAATCGCGGTTGATCGGACCGATCTACTGAACCCTAACAAAAAATCTAAAGGATTCAAGAACATAAAACCCTAACAATTACTAGACCAACTCGAAACGAAGAGAGGTAGGGAAGAACGAAATTATACCTGAGCGGGGGCCCTGTGTGAGGGCGCACCCGACCTACCTTACGTGCCCTGGGGCATAGACAACGTGAGTGCTACAAGAGCAGGCATGCGGGTCCGCAGCAACCTGGCTCTGATACCACTCTTGGGTATCAAGCCCTGTCGACCCGTTTCCGGCCTGTTACTCTTGGACTCCGACCTAGTCCAAATCGAACTAGGGTTCCACGACCGGGTTTGCTACCGGCCTTCAAGCTTGGACCTCCTTCGGCGCGTCCTCGGCCTCGGATCTCTAAATTAGTGCACCCACGCCTTGCCTTTATCTTCGGGGCTTGATTATTGGCTCAGAACTCACCTGTGTGTGAGTCTTTGCCCTCCTCCGACCAGAGATAGGATGCATAAGGTAGGCTTAGGGTTCGGGGCTCTCAACCACACTAAGGCTCACCAGAAAACACACTCTCAGACGACGGAGTTCTAGAGAGAAGAGGGAGCGGAAGATCTTTAGAGAGAGAGAGAGAGCGGCGGAGAAATTAGGGTTAAGTTTCACCCATTAGGAGTGAAACCGGGTCACTAAGTATATATAGTGAGGATAGAGAATAACCGCCCCAACTACACACACCCAAACCGAAACTCGGACCTCACATCCGATCCATAAACGAAACCAAGGAGCTGGGCTAGGATACACAGGGCCAGGCAATTAAAAGGCCCCAGACCAAGGCCACACCATTTACACTAACGTCCTTAGTTCCCGTGACGAAAAGAAGTGTTTCAATTCGCACGGGACGGAGGGAATATTTTTTAAAAAATTTATCTTAATTTGAAAGTATAATAATAAAAATTAATATGGTATGATATGTAAGTATTTGTATCCACATAAGATTTTCGATGTTTAAATATTGACCGATAGGAAAGAATTTAAAGATTAGTCTGAAATTGTTATATTTAAAAATTCAAAATATAATTAAAAAGTCATTAAAAATTTAAGCCTGAAATTGTTATACTTGAAAGTTTGGGAAAAAAATTTGGAAACTCAAGATTTGTATATTTTCCCAAAATTATACTCCATCTCTTTCAAAAATACAATTCATATGCAAAAATGTTTTAAAATCATCGTAGCTCCGCGACATGTATTCCTGGCATACGAAACTTTTCACGCCCAATGGCGACCGATACTGCCGAGCCCAAACTCAACTGTGTTTAGGATAAGTTCCTATGCTTATGAATCATTGTAGTTTTATTCTTTTAATGAATATTTTATAATTACTTATTAATAATAGTAAGTGGAAGTTAGAACTTCTAATCATTGATCTTTTCATGATCCTTGCCATTGCCAAGAGAAAGTGTAGGGAATAGAACAGTTTTAGTTTCGGATCAAGTTCAAAGTTCAAACTCAATAGGGATCGGTTGATCAATATTCAATAAATAAATACTCCCTCCGTCCCAAGTAAATTGTCCACATTTCCTTTTTCGTCTGTCCCACAATATTAGTTCACTTTCCTAAAATAGCAAATTCTCTACACTCATCAATAAAATATTCATCCCACTAACTCCCACTACCACTCACATGCATTGGTTATCATGCCCGGTCAAATGTGGACAATTTGACCGGAGGGAGTATTAGCCAGTAAATAAAAATATTAAGATAATAAGAAATAGTGGAGATGGCCCAGTTAGTCGCCAGATTAAGGTTCTGATCCGAAAGGGCGTGGGTTGAAATCCCACTTTCCACAATATGAAATTTGATTTAGTCTCAGTAATCATAGGCAGTGCAATAATATACTCACACAAACGTACTATCTTCTGGATTAATTCGTGAAAATTTATAGAGAAGACAATCATGAAAGAGCATATGACTCCTCGTGGCCCCAAAATAATTTCAGTATACTATTAATTTCATAATCCACATTCAGAATTTCAGATCAAGTAACAAGGTACATATGAGTAACACGTCTCAATGGGAAGATGTTTCCCTTGCCGATGCCTGAGGTTATAAAATGAGAAGCTCTACAATGATCATACAAAATTCTATTTCTGACAACAAATCATTCAGAAAACTTGTCTGATGTTGATATTGATTCTTGAAGTCCTTATGTAATCCAAGTAAGGATGATCATCTTCTCGTGCAAACTGGGATTCAAGATGGGGTATCTCAGCATTTTCTGCATCAGTAAATATCCGAGGAACGCCTGATTGTGAAAAACCAGAAAATTCATTCAGGAGTATCAAATTCAGAAAATTCATTCAGGAGTATCAGACAAAATTCAACTTTCATGATCATCCAAGCATACTTTCAGTAAATCAACTACCCATTTTCAAAATAGAAGATATAACATAAAGCTAGAATCAGCTTACAGAAGGTCCCCACGTCCCCACCTAAAGCAATCTTGAGTTTTCCCCAATAACAATGATGTTATTCTATCACAGTTTACTTCATTTAATCAAATCAAACATGCAACATGAAAATTATTTTAATAAAATTAGTTTTGAGATACAATATAAACACTCAGAAACAGAAAACCAAGCGACCAGAAGAATGGAAAACAGTATTACCATGAAAGCATTCCCTAGCTTCTCCAGCCATGAGCATGACATCACCACTTCGAACAAACATTGCAATTGGGGAGTCTTCCCTTAATTTCCCTCCAAGAAGGAAAATAGCTTTACAACCCAAACTACAAGGCGAAGAACATTTACAACAAGTTAGACTGTTAGATACTTGCACAAAACAGGAAGAAAATACTCTAGATCAAACATGTGTTAGCAGATTACCTCATGCTCACAATAGGTTTACTCCAATCCTTTTCCATGTCATCAAGGTGCCCACCAAGCATATCACCTGAAAAAATAAAAACACCATTGCTACGCCCGATTATTTTATTCATGAGAAAGGAATCCATCCTTGAATATGCACATGTGCGCGGGTGTGTTTGAGAGCTGTGTGTGTGTGTGTGTGTGTGTGTGTGAGAGAGAGAGAGAGAGAGAGAGGAAAAGGAACTGAAAAAATATGTTAGTAGCTAATAGGTTTAAAAAAGCAGATAAATCAATTGCAGTGAATTTAATCATTAGTTGAGTGATTGAGAGTAAAAGTGTAAATCAAACCTAATCCAAAATAGTTCACTATAGCAGCTTCAGGTTGGAATTCTTCACCACATGGCATGGCAGGTGCTGCCATCCTTTTAGCCAACTGGCATAATGCGTCGGGTATCTTCTTGTGACGTAGGGAAATGTTATAGTTCCGCTACACAAGCATAAAATCTACTCCATGAGATCCAAAGAGAATAAAAGAAACTAGAGAGTGTGAATTATTAAGGACAATATTGCAAGGACTGCAAAATCGCAAATTTATTTGAGGAAAAAAAAAAGGAAGGAAAATAAAAGAAAAAGCTACTAGTGCTTCATTAATCATTGGAGACTCCAATCATCTCAGATAACTTCAATTTAACATGTCAAGAGGTAATCAATAATTGATGCTCAAGTATTTTGGGGAAATGCAGTTTATGATACTACCATGTCCAGATCCCAGAATTTGACAAGACAATCAGATAAGTACACCAAAGTTGCCACACAGCAAATGGGAATAGATTATTTTAGCATGAAATATGTAAACTCAATCCTAGTAATGGAGGATGTCAATTCAAAGGGGCAAAAATTGTTAGAGGTAAGTTCATCCAAATGTAATGGCCTACTATCACAAATAAGCTATACAAGTGCGCATAACAATCCTGGTCATAAATATATAATCCAAGCACTTAAGTCTAAGCTTGAGCAATTTTTTTAAATTTTTTTTTTAAGTAGGCAGAGGCTCAATGTGAAGTGCCAGATGAAAATAGCATGCCTTTAGTACACAAGCATAGGAGCATGAAGAATGACTGACACGGCCACACAACTCAATATAGCAATCAATTGAACAATATCAAAAAGAGGATTCTAGCAAAGACCTTGGACCAGTCAAATTGCAAGCCAAGGGTACTCCATCTTAACTTACGCAGCAAAACAGAAGCAGAAACTGATTTGCACGCGTATTTACCATGCAATTCACCCTGTTCATCAACAAACTTGCACCGAGGAGTACACACATCACCCTGCACAACATTAATCTCAGAACAAGCATCTTCCGGAAGTCTCTCTTCTTCTACTAAAGCCTTCCCCTCTTTAGCTGAGACAAACAAGTCCTCTATAGGGCCATAAATCGCATTGTGGTTTGTTCGATTTGGTGGTTGAGGAAAGCTTGTCAAACTCTCCCTTATCCATTGGCATTGCTCATCCACACTTAAAGCACCAGGAATAAAATAAAAACCTAAATTTGGAACCAAAATCAGTTCAACTATAGCATTTAATAATAATAGAGATGCCTGCATACCTGGCCGACTTTCCAAGCATAAAATAGGACGATCAAAATCAGTGTTGAGTATCGAAACCCCATCCTTGAGCTCACCGCTGCAATTATACTCGTCTAAAATTGACTTGAAATCTATGACCTCTGATAAATCCACAGGTTTCGCTATTCTTTTCCTAGATTATCAAAACATAAAACAAAAGAATCAAAAACGATATTGGGATGTCCAATTAAACTATAGAAGAAATTACGTACAGATTTAAGAAAAGAAATCATACTTTTTTGTGTTATCGTAATAGATTTTGTATTTCTTCTCGGCTTTTCGGAAAGCAGTGCGCTCCGATTCTTCAACGGTAGCATCTGACCTGTACATTGTGAGGAAGAAAAGAATCTGCAAATGAATTAGGGAATTTGTCTACTCTAGGGTTTTGCAGTGGGCAGCACATAAATATTGAAAACTCAATTAAAAGAAGGATTTCAGCAAAAATAGAGCTAAATAATATATGGGGAAAAAAATGCAAATTTATCTCGAAATTTGAATGGGTTCTCAATTTTATTCCAAGCATCTAAATATAATATTTTAACCTAAATTTTGAGTTTTTTCTCACCTCTCAATATTAAAATATCAAAAATCTTACATGGACATAAATAATTACATGTCATGTACAAAAATTATACACGGACATTATTCTTCCATGTCATTTCATGGCATTCATTAATTTATTAAGAATAATGAATTTTAGAGTAATATATTTTCATAAAACTCATGATATCTTTTTTAAATATAAAGAACTTTAGATAAATATATATGATAAATTATTAAGATATGACTTGATTTTGTGTCTTTAATCGTTTTAATATTAAAAACAAATATATTTAAATTCTTATCTCAGATCTTATTTTTTTTTTTTAAATTGTTCACGAAAATGATATTGTTTTAGAAAATTATCTTAATTTGAAAGTAGAATATATAGTTTAGATTAATATAGTACGATATGTAAATATGTGTGTCCACGTACGATTTTCGATGTTTAAATATTAACTGTGGGAAGAAAATAGGGAACTCATTTAAAGTTTAGGTTGAAATTGTTATATTTAAAAGTTTGGGATAAAATTGGGAACTCATTCATAGTTTAAGACTGAAATTGTTATATTGAAAAGTTTAGGAGAAAATTGGGAATTCAATCAAAGTTTGGGAGATATTTGTATATTTTCCCTAATATATACTCCCTCCTTCCATAGTCTCATTTCACATTTTTGTTTGTCCTGTAAAATTGCCCCATTTTAAAAAATTACAAACTTTTTTACACTCACCAATAATGTTGTGAATTGAAGCGATTGCAGACACAAATAACTAATTAAAAAAATAAAATAACACAAAAAATTTATAGTGGTTCGAGCGTAAGCTCTACGTCCACTCCTCGGTGATGATATTATTATGGTGAAGAAAATACGAAGTATGTGACAATTACAATTGGTGGGGAGCAGGGGTATTTATAGAGAGATATTCCTAAACACATAAGGAATATAAACTTAGATATGGTAAGATATATCTAAAACTAAATCTATCTAAAATAGATTTATTCTTATCCAAACCTAATACTGATTAGGATAGATCTTGTTCTACAAGGAAACAAAATATACACCATATATTTTCCATATCTATCCATCTCGAACAGCTTATCGAGTTCTTCGACCTACACGGGCTTGACCCACTTTACCGGACTAGTCTCCTCGACCCACTCGAACTACTTCCTCGAGTTATATTGAGACTACTCCAACAAATAAAATATTAATTTCACTACACTCATAAATATTGGTAACTGTGCCAAAAGCAAATGAGACTACTTTTATGGGATGGAAGGAGTATTAAGTTTTTGGGAAAACCGTGAATTATATCTGAAGCTCGAACTACTACTTGAGCAACACAAAAACAGTTGCTATCCACTAAACCAATTGGTCTTCATTGATTCTAAAACATAATTTAATATATTTATACGTGTTTTTTTATATATTTTCTATTAATTTATAAATATTTAACATTAAATAAATGTTATTATATATAACATTCATTAACAAAATTGCTAAAATTACTTTTCCTATAATGTCCTTCGCAATTTAAAAAAATTTAAAAGTAAATGACACGTGTCAAAATCACAACACTTGTATCAGTAAAATGAATGGCAATGATATAGGTTTCCTCTTACATATTCACTATTATTGTGAAAAATATTTTAAATATCCAAAATCACTAAACACATTATGAAAATACCCAAAACATTAAACACATTAAAGAAATACCCATTTTGACTTTTTTGACACTTGAGATTGATTTTTTTTTGTTATGATAATGAAATCATCACCAACAATCACATCACCAAGTTTTTTAATAATTTTTAAGTTTTAATATAAAATAAAAATATATATATTAATATATATATAATATTATATATATAATATTATATAATATATGGGGGTGTGGGGGTGTGGGTCGGTGGTGGGGGAGAATGGGGTGTGGGTCTGTGTTGGGGAGAATGGGGTATGGGTCGGTGGCGGAAGTCGGTGGCGGAAGGTAGCCACCGACCCACTCCCATTTTTTTTTTAATTTCAATTGTGGGTCGGTGGCAGGGTCGGTGTCGGAAGGCACCGACCCACTCTCATGAATTTTTTATTTATTTTAATTGTGGGTCGATGTCAGGGTCGGTGTCGGTGGCCCGACACAGACCCTTCACTGACCTTCTCTCTCCTCAATGACATAATTTTGAAAAATGTCAGAATGTGCGGTAGATATTTTGTGAATGAATATAATATTTTGGGTATTTTCATAATGCATATAGTGTAAATGAGTATTAATAAATTTCACTCACTATTATTTGTATTTGTTTCACAAATAATTCTCATATTATTCATTCATTTTTTAATATAATAAGTTCATATAATAAAGTATCAATAATAGTTATAATGAAATTATAAGTCCATATAATGAATTAAATAATTTTTAGTAATGAAACACGTAAATTATAAAATAAATATGGAGCCAAAAAGATTGTAATGAAGTAGTAAAAAAACAAAAATGATGTATATAAAACGTTGTAATGAAGTACGTGTATTATGAAAAAATAATTTCAAAAAAATTAATTATATTTAGTTCAATGTTTTACAATAAAGAAAAGAAATAATCTCAAAAAACATTTTATGAAAAAGAAAGTGAGTTGATAGATTGTCTAAAATTAGATATGAAAATCGTGTATCCTTAAGTTTAGGAACTACCGAATTTAGTTTATTAAAATTATTGTGTAATTTACCAAGAAACCCTTATAATGAGCAAAACAATACATTGTAATGAACTTCGGAAATTAATTATGCTTTCAAATTATAGCCATGCGATTTTTTATGTGATGGGTTAGTTCATTCATGGAAGAGGTTTCAGGCTTGAATGCTCCCCTATATATATATATATATATATATATGGAGTGACTCATATACTAAAAATTAGTTTGTGCTAAATAAGAATGAATTTACACCATTCATCTAAAAAATTCAATGGTTGAGATTAAAACATTTTCCCGGATTTTATGCTTTTTTGCTTTATAAATCATGCTTAATCGAATTAAGCACGATTTATAAAGCAATTAAGCACGGACGGAAATTATGTTTAATTTTTTAATCTTTATGCTTTAATCTCAACCATTGATGCTATCAATCCAAGGGCTGAGAATCATTATTATTTAGCATAAACTTTAATTTTAGCACTTGAGTGAATCTCTCTCTCTCTATATATATAATTAAACTTTTATTTATAAATCATAGGAATTTGAATCTTGAAATTTCGATCCCCTTATTTGAATTGATTCAAATAATATTCCCTGAAAATTCCCAATTCAATTCAAATAATAGTAACTTTCTTTTAAAATCGAAATTGCTCAAATTACGAGATAATAAGTAACTAAATTTCTCTTATTTGGGTTTTTAAATTTCAAATCTAAATATATTCAAATACACACGATACTAGAAATCATACTCGATAATATATGTTTAAAAAAATAAAATTTTGGAAATAAAGTCATTTAGCGGATTAAATCGCATTTCACAGAAATTTTAAATAATCTCATAATTAATTAAATGATTAATCGAGATTAACGAAACTATTTTTATTATGAACTTCAGAGTTATTACAATTTGACGCATAATATTAAAAATAATTGTATAATAATATATTAAATGTAATATTTTTGAACATTGTTGCAACCATATAAAAACCAAACCGGCCAAATAATATAAAAACAGTTTAGTCCGGCTGGTTTGACGGTCTGAAATGAGATATATTTCAACTTTCAACAATCTACTATAATTTGTAGAAAACTAGAGCCTCAATGCAAATTAGTTGATTTCTATTATTTGTTATTACTTATTATAATATAATTTTAATTTTTAAGAACTTGTGTTCATAATTTAATGTAAAACCGAAAAAAACACATGGATCATTGTAATAAAATTATAACCTTAAAATTCAAATGTAAAATCGAAAGAGACATGATAAACATAAAATAACGATGTTAATACTTAATTTACCATTAAAAATATATATAAAATATTAATATTTAATGTTATTACATATTAATTTATTTTTTATTAAAAAAAAACAAAACTAAAACTATACTATATTGGCCATGAAAATTAAATATGTATTAATTGTATGAAAAATTAGAAACTCGCAAAATGAACTACAATATATATTTATTAATTATAATATATTTAATATATATATATATATACACATATGAATACGGTCGGTCCGGCCGGTTTGAGCCACCAAACCGTAACCAAACCAAATTTGATTGGTTTCAAAATTTTCAAACCGTCAGTTTGAAAATTAAATTTCAAACCGGCCAAATTAATCCGATTTGACTAGTTTCGGCCAAACCATGAACACTCCTACTGCGTAGACCTCGCTCAAGTGCTAGACGGTCCCCAACCGTACTGATTATCCTCAAATATTCGTGTTTAAACGGTTTGGCGAGTAATCGTCGTCAAGGGCACCACCTAGGCCATCTAATCTGCGTAGACGCCGATATAGGTGGCCGACTAGCTATGCGCCAACTTAGATGGTCGACTAAGCGGGTTACGTGGCACATAATTGGTTCAGACGACCTATTTTTATATTTTTAAAAAATAATTAAAATTTATATAATCTTAATTTTTATTTATTGATAAATATATATTATAAATATTAGCTTACCGACGAACTACCGCCTAAAAAATGCATATGCCCCGCCTAAACCACCTAAGTGCTTGGCACCACTCGAGCGCTCGACTAGAGCCTAATGATTTTTACAACAATGTTTATGAATATAAATTAGATGTATTTAAAAATAATTGCTAAAAATGATAAATATGTAACTTTTAAATTATATTTTAATATTATAAGTTTAAATATTATAAATTTGGGTGTAAATTTTGTATCTATAATAATAGTAAATCAAAGTCGTGAAAATACTGTAGCCCAAACCAAATCCCCGCCCAAAACCCATGCAACCCGCGCCCAAAACTATCCAAAGCCTTACCAACAATAAATGTAAAAGGAAAATTGTGGTTTAAAATTAGGCATGTTGTTATTAGATTACAGCTGTCTCATTATTATATTTTTCCTTCCTGTCTTCTGACATCTCAATATGCATGAATTCAAATTTCAAATCCCTTCTTCTCTCTGTTACTTTTAATCCTCTCCGGCTACCGTCATTTGGCCATACCTCTTGCATCATTGTCATTTCTTGTATTCCCTATACCTTGGTTAATCGTTCTTGGCATCAGAGATTGGTTGTTGAAGCTCGACTCTGCTGCTGAAAATCCTCTCATTCCAAGCAATGCAGGTACTCCATTTTTTCCTTCAAATTCCAACTATTATGATTACATATGCAAAGATGAATAGAAAAAATTGATTTAAAGGTAAGACTAAAAGTTGAACTTGATGACATACCGACACTGCTTAAACTACAACACAGATGGACAGTGGTTGAACGACAAGTATGTAGATTCGGCCGACGGCGACACGAATTTGGTGGGGAACTCCATGGCGTTGCACGGCTGGAGTGGGCTCAAGCCATAACCGGGTCACACGCAAATGACAGTAGGCATGTTTAAATCACCCAGGGAACCGGTAGCAGAGTTGGCGTGATGGGGTCACTTAGTGGGCACTGATCTGAACGGATTAGTGACTTCATCTGCATAGTAGAAGTCCGATGTCGAGCTTGTTGCTCGGGTAAGTGTTCAACGGTATGAGACTAAAAGAGCAGCCATCCAGAAGCCAACGCTACAAGTCCCTCTCTCAACTCAATTGCTTACCTCAATGGCAGTCACACTCAAAGACGATGATAGAGGTTAATGTGGAGGTGATGAGATGTGTGGATGTGCTTCGATTAAGCGATAAACAAAGCCATGAGTAGATGCAGCGGCGCAACAACTAGATAATCAAAGGTAAATAATATTAAAGTTCATTAAAAAATAGAAAGGGAATGCGCTGTGTAAATAAGGATCATCTTTCAGCAATTTAACTTATTATTCTAAGGAATACTGTCACGCCCCCACTACGCTACCCCGGCTTATGAGGGCGTGACGAGTTTAGTTTACAAAAGCTTAACTCATGACTCGCAAAGAAAACACATAATAATGGACAGAAAGTTCAACTCAAAACTCAATGAGGGGTTAACATAATTTATAAAAGTGGACAGACTCAATATAGTAATTGGGTTCATAGAAAAGCTCTTGTTTAAGGTGGAAATGAACAAATGAAATTAATTAAAATCAAGACTCGGTTCAATGGAAACAGCGTAGTGGAGATATGCATGTGAAGATGCATATCTCAGGATCAGGCTCTGTTGTCTTGGTTCGATGCCACATCCCACGTTCCATTTCCTATTCCACAGCTTAACCTGCATGTTTTAGAAATAACACACAGGGGTTGAGTACACCGCGTACCCAGTGGACACATTGCCCCAAAACATACATTTAAATATGAATGATGCGTCACACACAAGTAAGTTACGGGGTTTTAGTTGAAACCCACCCGTACTTACAAAACATTTTTCACTGTGCACAGTTACACTCACTTGTGGTCAATATCTGTTTTAGTTAAGTGACGAGGAAGCAAACCTACTTCCAAGTCACAGTGACTAGTTAGGAATGACCAAACCACTCAACCAACTATCAACATTAGTCCACTTAGTCTCGGAACATGGAGCATCGAGACCCGATCGTTAGCAAAATTATAATAACGTATCAAGGAACTGAACACTTGATACTGTGGCTCAGGGGACGAACATCCGGCTCACAATCAATGGCGAATAGCTCAAGACTCAAATCCGGTTCGTCTCTCATTGAAGTTATCAACTCTCCGGCCAACTACGTTTGGCTCGGAGGAACAGATAGGATGCACGTATAAAATATTTTGGCACAAATTATGTAATTTTATAAAATAGAGCTAAATGCTCAAAACATTTGATTTTCAGTCAGAAAAGCCCACCTCGCATCCTTTAGGGATTTGGATGACAATATACAGTACCAAATGTTTGTGCTTGACCCGGAATATTTCCTACACACAGAACAATACAAATGTGCACACATGATGTTCACCAATCAACATAAACTCCCAAAATTAAATTCAAAATACAATTAATAAATGAATTCATTTTAATTGAATTTAATTAAAAATCCTCTTACTTAGAATTTCTTTTATGTACTTTAATTGCAATTAACAACTTATCTCAGTTAAAGCACTTATCTAAACATTAGCATGCTCCGATCTTGATTTACAATCTCCTTATTCCTTTATTTGTTAAGTTCTAAATTTATATAAATTACAAGTGCCCATATGATATAATGCTCCAAAAATCTTTAATCGTAAAACAACAATTAAAGATATAACCCCATGTATGAGATTATGATTAACTTATATTATCATGTTTGGAACCTCAAGTGAATTAATGAAACAAATGCATTGATTAAAAGAAAAACTAACACATGAGTTATCTGAATCTTCTAATTCAAGTTCAGATAAGTTTATCAATCTCATACTTGATTTAAGATTTCTCTCCCAAATAATTCATTTCTACATTTTAATCATAACCCATATTTTTAGTCCTACTTTAGCTTCCTATAAAAATGCTAATAGATTCTATTTTAGCTCTCATAATGCATTCAAAACATAACTTAATATAAAATTAGATTTTTGAACTATGTTTACATGGTAATTACATGTTTCCATGATTGAGGTCCAAATTAATCCATGAAGCAAAACAATTTGGAATTTAAATTTATTGTGTTCTGCACATGATTAGCGATTCATAATGCATAAAGCCATAAATGAAGATCTTGTTTGATTGAGAGCGGATCACTCGGGGATTGCACAGTCGAGGTCTCTGTCCATCGCCCCTGTTTCGACATTACGATATGATTCTCCTTTTTCCAGCTATTCCAATCATCAATAATTCTAACATCCTATCTATCATGCTCCTACTATCCATATCTAACCATAAACATGATTGATGAAAGAGGGATTGAATCAACACTAGGAATTTTCAGAAATTCAAGAACATGAGTATACCTCTTCGAATTTTAAAAATTCGCAACAACAACTTTCTCTCAACAGTGTTACCTCAGCAAATAACTCAGCCCCAAGTCCATATAGGATTCCTAGATATCATATTTACACAGTTATTAAGCAAAACCATCCATTTGTAGAAGTAATTTCTCAAGAATTCGCAAGAAATTCACCTACAGCGGCTGAACCTTGTCAGACCGATTTCTCCATTGATTCTTATTCAAATCCCGCAAAGTTTATGTCCAAATTTATATACTCAAAAATATCTTTCATCTTCGTGAAGAGACTTTTTGCTAATTCTAACTCAAATGGGCAGAAAATATCAAAACAATAGTGACGGGTTTTTCGGGAGAGAGAAGAACTTGATGAGAAAGTTTGTAAAAATGTTTTTAATACACTCCTCCCCTGGTTTCAACATCCGACGTCCAATCTCTTAATTTAGAATAGTCATAGGTCTAGGACCATCCTAGAACTATTAACAAAAATTTTAGACATGCAAATAATCCTCAATTAACCTTAATTTAATTAATTTGTAAAGTTAATAAACTTTGGGTAATCACAAATACTCAATTTGATATATTATTTCATGAAATTTAGCATATTTGTGAGATATTTTGACTAAGATTACACGCAATTTGAGCATTTTCGTGAAAAAGTACATAAATTTGCACTTTTATGTTATTTTTATTAAATTTAATCCATATTTTGTTTATTTTGATTATCCATGGGATTTCTATTATTCTCAAACAATTTGTTTTAAATATTTGAAATTTTTTGTTTGTTTTCACATGATTAAGAATTATATTTCCATCACCTTCAAGTTGAAGTACCATGAGTTTGAACTCAAAGAGATTGGTGTTTTTTTCTATTGAATTCAATTCTAAACTTTTATTAGTTTTGGTCATTTTAAGCAATCGATCCTCAAACGAAAGGAAGAAGAGAGGAATAATTAAACCAAATAGATGATTGAAGAGAGCAGTTGACTGAGACTTGCACCAAGTAAGATATATAGTTGAATGCACTGTTGTTCTTCATTTCTATTCACTTAAAAATAAAGTCAGTGTTACATATAAATACTGAATTTGGAAAAATCTCAGCTCTTCTCAAAACAAGCAGTAGAGGTGTTTAAATTATTTTTCTTTTTAAATTAAAAGTCATTTGTGCTGTAAAGCTGGGTTTAGGGTTGAATATATCAGTAAAATTATGAAATATATTTAAATATATTTTTAAGGTATTTTATTCGGTTAGATTTTAAATTAAAAATATGTTAGTTGGATATCCTAACATAATTTTGTTAGGTTTGAAGATTTTAAATTTGATAGTAAATTTAAGTTTTAGTAATGTAATTTGATTTTGTTTTATTTTTAGAACTATAATGCATAAAAGGGAGAGTAAAATTCAAAGGTATTGAATTTTAGATTTTTTTAAAAATATAATGTATTAATTTAAAATTTACTCTAAATTTCTCTGATATAACTCGAGTTTAAAAAAATATAATGTATTAATTTAAAATTCACTCTACAAAAAGATATCGTGTACTACTATACATAAGGTCATCTCCAACCCGAAGTACGAAACTCAAACCTAAAATGAAGTAAATATCAGTATATCACATCAAACAATAATTCATCTCCAACCCAAAGCAACAAACTTGTAATATCCCGGATTTAATTAAGCTAATTAATGCTTAATTAATCGA
>JAPKLW010000637.1:360979-411355 GCA_026898455.1 Plectranthus barbatus | reverse complement strand
GAGACAACACAATGCATGTCTATTTATAGACATGTCCACCCAAGGGGAGCCTATCTCAGCCATAAAGGCTGGACCGTTACAAGGCATGAGACACGGTAACCGACGCCATCAATGGAGCCGTTACAACTTTTGAATGTAATAGACATGTGCAAAATGTGGTAATTATCCACACTCAATTGCAACACGTGTTTACACACCTCAAAATATAGATTAATTAATTTAATCTATCATTGTGGGACACTTCGTTTATTACATCTCACTTGTGTAATAACCCACCAACCGTGTCACTTCGTGGACTCATTTCTCACTCACCGAAATTCGGATTTGAGAAAACAAATATACCACGATCATCTACTCTTCGTGTAGATTATGTTGGTAATATTTAATTATGACGAAATTAAATATTTCACATCGGGAATTTACCACAAATTACCTGAATTACCAACAATCCCCCCATGAGTGGAAATGCCCAAATGCATGATGCATAGCCGACTCAGTTTCAAGAGATGTTAATGCACCTGAACAGGTAGCTTATGGCTTTGAACCGTTCATTTTCAATGTCGTCGGGCACACTGGCGGCTTAGTGGTTTACGAATACCTTGAACTAATCCTCCATCATGTGTACCGAGACAATAACATTGAAACATTAACATTTCAACCTCTATTTGTTCTCACGTTTGGTTTCGTTACAGGCCATGGACACCCCCTTTGGATTCATAAGTGTTCATTTGAAGCGGCCCCCACTTCCACTTATATAGGTGACCTCCTATTCCGAGCATTCCTGCCTAGCTCAACCATCACGAGGTTTTCAGGAGTCATTAAAAGTCACTTAGGACTTAACCTATACCACATGCGGGCTCATAACACCTCACTTGCTATCTTTAGGGAAGGGTAGATAAGTCATTTTCCAAGGCATCGCCACTAGAGAAGACAATATCTCGTCGGTGTTATCACTCGAACTTGTGTAGTTTAGTTGTCCCATTGAACCTAGTTCTTGGGATCTCCAATCATCTAGGTTGGGTATCCACTACACTCATTCATAATGTGGATTTCAATCCCATTCCCTCCAGCAATTTACACATTTGATCTCGGTTTAACCCTTTGGCTAGCGGATCCACAAGGTTATCAATTGATTTCACATAATCAATGGATATCACACCATTCAAGATCAATTGTCTGACGGTAATATGTCGACGACGTATATGTCTCGACTTACCATTGTACATATTATTCTGTGCACGACCGATAGCCGCTTGGCTATCACAGTGAATCATCACTGATGGCACAGGCTTGTTCCAACAAGGAACATCCTCTAGAAAGTGTCGAAGCCACTCCGCTTCTTCACCTGCTTTATCTAGAGCGATAAATTCCGATTCCATCGTGGAACGAGCTATACAAGTTTGTTTTGTGGATTTCCACGACACTGCCCCTCACCGATCGTAAACACGTATCCACTTGTGGAGTGGGAGTCATTTGAATCAGAGATCCAATTTGCACCCTTCAAGTACAGGTGGAAAACTTGTATAATGCAAACCCAAGTTAAGAGTATACTTTAAGTATCTCAAAACTCTCACAAGAGCCTTCCAGTGATCACTACTGGGATTGCTCGTGTATCGACTCAATTTGTTCACCGCATATGCAAGATCCGGTCTAGTACAGTTAGTCAAATACATTAGACTACCAATGACCCTTGCATATTCCTCTTGACCAACAGGGTCACCTTTGTTTTCAACAAAATGAACATTGAGCTCTAACGGTGTTTTGGCTGGTGAACTATGCCACTGCTTGGGCGCTTGTTTAAGACCGTATAAGGATCTAACCAATTTGCATACCTTTCTCTCATGTCCGGGTACTACAAATCCTTCGGATTGATCCATATAGATTTCTTCTTCTAGCTCTCCATTTAAGAAGGTCGTCTTCACATCCATTTGGTGTATTTCGAGATTGTGCAAATCAGCAAACGCTATAAGCACCCTAATGGACGTGATCCTAGTCACAGGTGAATAGGTATCGAAGAAACTATCTCCCTCCCTTTGTTTAAAGCCTTTCGCCACAAGGCGAGCTTTATACTTATCAACCAAACCATCGACTTTATACTTTCTTTTAAGGATCCACTTGCATCCTAAGGGCTTACAACCTTTTGGGAGATCGGCCAAAATCCAAGTATGATTTTGCATAATCGACTCAATCTCACTATTAATGGCTTCTTGCCATAGTGAGACATCGGGTCTAGCTAAGGCATCTTTAATGGTTCGAGGCTCATCATCTAACATATAGGTGATGTAGTCCGGACCAAAACTTTTAGCCACTCTAGTCCTCTGACTACGTCTCAGTTGTTCCTCTATAGGAGTAGAACTAGTAGTCTCTTCATATGTCCTCTTTCTAGACATAGTCGGTACATCTTCCTTAACTTTACAAGGATAGATGTGCTCAAAGAATATAGTATTCCTTGACTCTATAGTGGTGCCTTCGGTCACATTCGGATTATCCGATTTGTGCACCAAAAATCGATAGGCAACACTATTCAAAGCATACCCTATAAAGATGCAATCGATTGTTTTAGGTCCAATTGCAACTTGTTTGGGTAAAGGTACTTTGACCTTTGTTAAACAACCACACACCTTTAGATACTTGTAGGAAGGTTTTCGACCTTTCCACAACTCATAAGGTGTCTCCTCTTTCCCTTTAAGAGGTATCTTATTCAAGATATAGTTAGCTGTTAAGAAAGCTTCACCCCACATATTTTGGGGTAACCCTGAACTTATTAACAGGGCATTCATCATTTCCTTTAGTGTCCGACTTTACCTTTCGGCAACAGCATTGGACTGAGGTGAGTAAGGTGCCGTTGTTTGATGAATAATTCCCGAAGCGGCGCATAGTTCTTAAAACGGTGCAACATACTCTCCACCTCTATCATTTCGAATCATCTTGATCTGAGTACTCAATTGATTTTCAGCCTCTTCTTTATAATTTTTAAAGGCATCAATTGCTTCATCTTTACTTTTCAATAAGTAGAGATAACAATATCAGGTGCAACCATCAACAAAAGTAATAAAATACTTTTCCCACCTCTAGTTTGCACCATTTTGAAATCACACAAATCCGTGTGTATCAACTCTAGAGGTCTAGTGCTCCTCTCGACTGAATTAAACGGCGTTCTTGCCTCAACACAAACTTCACATTTAGTTTGTTTAAATTCAGCCACTTTTAGTAAATTCAAATTTACTAATCTCTTTAGTGCATTAAGATTTACATGTCTCAATCTTACATGCCACAAAGAAGAGCACTCAATCAAATAAGAAGAAGTAAATTCAACTTTATTGATTTTCTTTTCGGCTAGGCGTCGTGCCATCACATTCAACTTGAGATAACCTCAATCTAGGCTCACAAGTCATCATCCCAATCACTATCGGGTTCAACATGGTTGGCATCCATCTTTGCTTTGCCTTTATACTTAGTCTTTTTGCATTGATTCGCCATATGCCCACTTTTGCCACAGTTGTAGCAAACACCCTTGAACTTAGGTTCTTGAATCACAATCCCCTTGTTCAATGAGTTGGGTCTTTTCCTTTTATTTGATGGACCAACACGTTACATCAAATTAGCCTGGGCATCCATAGCACTCGGCTTTAGGATCCACCATTCGATTGGCTTTAGCATCCTATTCAATCAAGAATTTAGGATTACCATTCTTATTGTCCTCTTCAATTTGAAGTTTGACAATAACACCCTCAAGAGTCAAACATATGCTTAATGCAAAAGTTAGCTCTTGAAATCCTACCACGCAGGATTCAATCATCACCACAATGGTGAACTCATCCGGTAAGACCATCCATTCGACATAAACACAATGCATAATGCACTTGTTTCATGACCGACCGAGAGTCTACCATTTTGTACTCAAGGTACATGGCCACGACATAAATTTTCATGCCAACATTTTTTTCCCTCTTTCATAGTGTTTGGGATTACATTACAATAGATCATTCACTATGAATCTACCAAAGTATCAAAATAAAAATCTTGACAACATTGAGGAAAATAAAAACAAAATAATTACAACTTCTAGGCTCCGGCGAGCTGAATAGAGGCGAAACTGAGTTGCAGAAGAAGAACAAAAAAGATGCAGCAATATGAGAGAAATGTTGCAGTATCTCTGGCTACGTGAGTTGTCTGATGTTTGGGGAACCGGGAACAGGAGACAACACAATGCATGTCTATTTATAGACATGTCCACCAAGGGGAGCATATCTCAGCCATCAAGGCTGGACCGTTACAAGGCATGAGACACGGTAAACGACGCCATCAATGGAGCCGTTACAACTTTTGAATATAATAGACATGTGCAAAATATGGTAATTATCCACACTCAATCGCAACACGTGTTTACACACCTCAAAATATAGATTAATTAATTTAATCTATCATTGTGGGACACTTCGTTTATTACATCTCACTTGTGTAATAACCCACCAACCGTGTCACTTCGTGGACTCATTTCTCACTCACCGAAATTCGGATTTGAGAAAACAAATATACCACGATCATCTACTCTTCGCGTAGATTATGTTGGTAATATTTAATTACGACGAAATTAAATATTTCACATCGGGAATTTACCACAAAGTACCCAAATTACCAACATTCATAATCCATGAATTACTTCACCTTATTTCAACTTAATAACTCCATTCCAATTAATATACTCATCTCATCTCAATCTCATAAACTTTGATACTTTATTCCAATTCCATAATTAAATCCCAAACTCAAAATATAATTAAATTCTGAATTGCGATTAAATAAAATCGAATGCTCTCAATTTAAGGAAATTCTTCTTTATAAGAATTAATTAAGCGTTACAAAAGCCTAATTAAACATGGGGTATTACAATTATTTTAGTGATTAATTCAATTACAGATTGTTATATGATTGGAGATGTGGAGGACATCAGAAAGAAAATAAGAGTTCCTTCATTTATAAAAGATGGATACGGAAGTTCAACGCTCTATTATATTCTGCACATCAACTACTATTGAAATACGAGTGTATTTCATGCAATCAAGGAACATCTTGAACAAAATAACGTAGAAATCATAGAACAAGACTTTGACGCTGTAACAGTTTCTTCAAGGATGGAGACAACGAGAGGAAGGAAAATAGTCAGATTCCTTCAATCTGGGGCACCCTGTGATGAGAGAAGGGATCTCCTGCTCCAAGAGCTAGCTCCATTGCATCCCAAAAGGAATTGGAACATTAGGCACATTCTCAAAGGCACCACGGACCTTGTCAAAAATAAATGAAGCCCAATCAACATCAGCATCATGATCAACTGCCATCATTGCCTTCCAGACAAATGGAGAGAAGTTATGATCTTCCATGGGATTGCTGACAATCATGTGGTTGACTATGTCAAAGGTGAACTGATAACGGGGCGTCAACCACCTAGAAGAAGCAGAAGGATGAAAGTCGACATTAAAGTTCCTCCATTGATACCGAGAAAACCACTCTGGAGATATAACCTCCTTGAGATAATCAATGAGTGGAACACCATCACGAGGAAGTTCGAAACTCGTTGCAAAAGAATCAACCGACCAGCACAGTTGATGATCATTGATGTTAGCCATGATCTTTCCATCTTCAGTAATATAGCAATTGGTAGCCATCGTCTTTAGCGTGTCCTCCAAGAACCCGTAAGGTTCCCTAGTTATAAATCTCTTGAGGCCTACATCCTTGAGATTTCTGATTATCGACCTGAACACCACCGGTCTCACTAGGAGCTGACTCTCCAGGCAGTAAGGATTGAAGATTCTATTTCTCTCAATGGAAACATCTCGTGGAGAAGCCATTCCTATCTATCCCAAAGTTTTTCTGGAGGGGGTATGCTACTTATCAACTATGTGAAGTCCGTAATCTTAGGTGATCGCTCAAATCTTGCAGATACCAATACTCATTTATATGGAAAGGCAATCGCGCGTTTAATTCATAAGGACATCGAATTAAATGTGACACGACATTTCAGAACAATGCACAATGCTCAAGATTTCAGAGTCAGTATCTGAGACATCGATATCAACATCTAACAGTCTACGCTGGGCAGCTCAGATGATACAGGTGGTCATTCGACCAATCAATACAGAAGAATGACAACGTCAATATTGTTTGAGTAGTTCGAATGCTCAGTAAAAGAAGATATACTCAAAATTGAACGATGCGACAGATATAGGGGGAACTCAGTTCTCATAAAAGTCAACATGAGTACACCGTTCATACATTGAAAGTTACAGAAATAGGAAGGACACATCATCAACTAATAAGAAGCAGATCTCATATGGCAGCTGAGGACACCTTAACCGTCAGCGCAGTCGTACAGGGTAATAGTCAGTTGGTCGCAGCAACGAATCTGACGTACCCTCAGCCAAAAGGGGATCCGTCTCTCCAGAAGCCAACTGAGCTGCATGCCACAGGGAATGGGGGCACTCAACAGATCCTGCGCAGCCATCTTCAAGCGATCAATGATGAAAGCTGCCCAGTCAACCTCAGCCTAATCCTCGAAAGCGATCATTGCTCCCCAAACTGGTGGAGAAAAGTTTGTCTGTAGCAGAGGGTTACAGAGCACCAACTGGTTGATAATGTCGAACGATATCAAGAGTCGTGGGCGCATATTCGCACAAGGAACTTCCAGGTTGAAAATATGGTCAGTACCCCTCCACTCCCACCATGCCGACCATTCCGGAGCTGCATCATCAATTCGATAGTGCAAAATTGGAATACCATGATGCGGCAGCAAGAACTCCCGAGACAAGAAATCTGCAGACAGAGTAAATTCAACCCCGTTCAACCTGAAAGTGATCTCATCCTCAGAAATAGAAGCATCGCAGAGCATCATTCTGAGCAAATCCTGATGGAAAGTAGTTGGTCGAACCGACAGGAAATGATCCAAGCCACTCGTCTCCAAAAGGTCAATGGTCTGGTGGTATACATCCCCTGGTAATCTGAAACAATCAACATACAGCCTTTGACGATCAAAGACCTTGTTTCGGACGATGGTGATTTGAGCCATCTCCTCTGCGATATTCACTGGCTCAGCCATTTCAAGGAAAGGAGTTGGGTAAGAGAATGGAATACAAGGTGTAGCTGATTTTACAAATGCTATCACGTCGAAGGAGCATTTATAGAGACACATAAGTCATTTATGGCACTCCCACGTCTATAGCAAGCTTAGAAATGACTTATCAGATAAATCATCTTTGTTCGTGAGGCATACAAAGTAACTGATAGACAGCAGCAGGAAGAAAGCTAACAGGATCCTTATACATTGGAAAACGAGTCTCTATATGTACAACAGTAGACACTCAGTTTCTTACTATAAAATACCATGTGGATCATCTTACATTTTCAATACAAAGCTTGAAAAAAGAGAAAACTGCTGATTATTATGAAGTGCATTTTCGATCGCCGCGAAGATATCAGCGGCACATCATATTAAATGCGGATTAGCACGAGGCGTGTTTTTCGGTGCCACGTCGTGTCATCACACGTTACTACGCAGCGTGCCAGGCGATTTGAACAGACATCATCGTCAGAATCAATCTTGGTCGTTCACTCCAAAGAAGTATTAAAATCTCAGCCGATGGTTCTACTCAACATAAACTCATCATATCGTCCTTTTGAATTCCACATATACAGCTTGTCAACCTAGTAAAGATATTTCTAGGGCTCACTCAAAGATCCTCACTTTGATCAGTGCTTCTATCCAGTTTAGAACGACAAGGCAGATCTAGTCATGGATGCCAGTGCCTCTGAGACCTCCAACCACATTATCTTCACTGAAGAAACCCCCCAAGACGAACTGTTTCAGCTAGCGGAAACCTTCAAGATCATCGATCGACAGGTCCTCATTTCCCAAGTCGCGAAGGAGAAAGGACTCAATTGGAGAAACTTTATCTCAATCACCACCGATGAGACAATTGCTAAAGAAATTGCTGGAAAACTCCTACGAGAAAATTTAACAAAATTTCTCACAACATGTCCTAGGCGATTCAACCGTGCTCGAGTTGCAGAGTTTTATGAGAATGCCATTTTCAATGATAAAGATCAATACTTCATCACGACGGTTGAAAAACAGCAAATAAGGGTTGATCCCGATCTCATTGCCAAGCATCTACACCTTTCTAGAAGCGAAGAAGATATCGCCAGTTATCTTCAGAACAACAGTGATGCCTTGACGACACAGATTAAAGTGGAAAAAGCAAGAGGCACCAGAGAAGTTCAGACTAGCCACCAAGGTATCCGAACTGAACTCATATGCTAAAACTCTCAGTGAGATTGCGCTGAGAATAATTTATTGTGGAATTGGGTCACTGTCTGAATTAAGCAGTCCCAAATACTCTCTTATGATGGTACTTGATGATTGCCCCGGAGGAGATTGGGCTACATACATCTTGGGCATTTACTGGAAAATGCGAAGAAGAACAAGGATATCCCAATTAAAGGGAAGTTCTCTTCCAATGTGGGGTTAGGACTGAAGGTTAGCTACCTTCTCGAGAATTTATTAGGACCAAAGGATGAAGGAGAAACTATCATGTCATCCGACTTCATTCCACCAAAATTTTCAGTATATCGCTCTATCCAATCGGATGGAGTAGCTACCAACTTCGCCCACATTGAAATAGATGCTGAATCAACTGTTGAACTGAAGACAATTCCAAGAGTTCGTGTTGCTGAACCATCCAAGAAGACAGGCACTCCCGGTCGAAAGCCTGCACAATTGGAAAACAGAAGAAAGCGAAATCAGACAGCTCAGAATTCAACAGAACACCCAAACCAAGAAACTCAACGAACTGTCGAACAGTTCACCACCGCAAGAAAAAGAGGACCAAAAGATGAAGGTCTAGCTTTCTTTTCCAGAAAGAAATTCCAAACGAGACAACAAGCTCTGCTGTGATAATCACCACCTCACCTGCCAGCCTTGACCGAACCCTACCACATCATCCAGAACCGGATGAACATGCACCCATCATGGATTCAGGGGGAACCGATCACTTAAACGCTTCTCAAGTGATCACCTCAAGCTCGGTGACATCTAAGTTGGAAATCATCCACAGGAAAATTGTTGATTATCACACATCTCTTCAGCACCTTGACGATCAGAGTCAAGAGCTTGAGATCCAACTACAAGAAATACTTACTCAACGCAGAAAGCTGGATAACAACAAACGAATGTTCAAGGATCGTATCTCTCAACTAGAGAAAGAAGCATACACCCCAACCGCTGACCTTCAAAGACTACGAGAAGCAGAAGCAACAGCCGAACTGAAGAGACAACAAGAAGTCCAAGCTGTTGAGCTGAAATGACAGGAAGAAGCAGCAGCAACAGCTGCTCTACAAATACAGTTGGCTGATGAAATTGCTGAGCTGGTACGACAGCAACAAGAAGGAGCAGTCGCCGATAAGGCCAAAACCCCAGCAACAAAACAGGGGGAAGAAACAGACTCACAGCGAATCCTTCCACCTCCAGAGCTCTCCACTGCTTCCTCTCACAGTCAGACACAGGACATCTCTAGAACACTCACCACAGTTGACAGAGTCCTGTCTCCCGATCCACTCTCTGTAGTTGTTGACTCTCTACCCTACACTGTCCTAAATCAAGTTATAGACCGTCGTGTGGAACAGCAACTGGCCCTTATTCTTGATATTGTCAAAAAGGGGGAAGAGAAAAGGGATGAGTCGCTGAAGATGCAGTTGATCTTATTGGATCATAAGCGAGATGAAGAGTATAGAAAGCAGGAAGAGGAACGCAGAAAGCGGGATGAAGATTTCAATATGAAGCTGAACCTGTTAATGGCTGCCAGAGAAGAGGATAGGAAACATTTCTCAGATATAACAGTTGTCCTCAAGATCCATCAAGCCAGTCTGCCGATCATACCCACCGCTACTGCAACTTCATCAAGATCAAAATACGATGCAGAATCCTTGAATTGGGAAAAGGCGAAGGATTATAGCAAAAAGAAAGGTGAATTCTTTCCATTTTGCATTTTTTAAATTTTGATCTTCTGCAGTTTGTTCATGCATTTGTAATCAATGATATATATATATGAAAAACTGTCCGTTTGAAGACAATCACTCATTGTCTCTTTCCCTGATTCCTACCTTGCTGAATTCACATGTTCCAGTGTGATCAGCATTTCCTTCTTATTGTTCTAAATTAATGGTTGATGAGAATTATCCCATTTAGGGGGAAGATAATTTAGAGTAGGTCGAGCATAGAAGAAGCACAGGTCTGAGTAGTGGTAGACAAGAAAAAGTTGTAAACTCAGATCAACTGCATCTTCTTACCGACAGATAAACCTAGAGATATGGTTTTTGACAACATCAAAAAGGGGGAAATTGTTAGGTATTGATGTAGAGATCCTACCTTAATCTGATGTTTTGATGTGTCAAAACTGCATATCAAAGTCTAGTACTTAGAGTTATTACATCATGTAATCCTTGTATAGGATATTCGAGTTGTAATAGTCTAGGAAGAAGGAAGTCAACAAAACTGTGGAACAGTTTTGGAGAAGAGACCATCCAGGCAAAAATTGTCTTGACCAAGAAGATAAAGACGAGCATAGCAAGGTCGCGAAAACCGTGGACACATTTTCACATGAAAACTGCCAAGATGTACCAATAGTTTCACAAATAAAACAGTTTCGCATACTGGAATGTGTACACGAAAAGATGTCGAACAAAGTCGCAAGGGATCACCAAGAAGTCAATGATAAAGGATCAGACTTATACTGAGCTGCTACTGGCATACAACGGTCGACGTCTGACACACAAGTACAACTACTCTGAAAAGCAGTACGATTGTAGCAGAAAAAGCAGAAAGACGAGCGACTTTTAGAAGAGCAAGAATTATGATTAGACATCATCTCCAATGTCTCTACCGGCTAGTTCCTGGTGTTTCACCTATAAATAGCAGGAACCACAGAGACTTGAGAACCTTTGCCACTCTGCTCATCTGATTATACACGCTATTTTGAATCTCCATCTCATTCATTGTCTCTCACAGTAGAAAAGTACTCAAGCGCCTTCAAGAGAGAAGATATAGCTCCCGTAGTTCATTAATTGAGCACATTGCATTCATTTCTACGAAGGCTAAGGAGATTCCCTGCGAGACATCGCAATACTTGGATTAAGTCAGCATACTTAATCTAGTATCTTGGTGTTCTTACTGTCTACGTAAGAACACAACAACCTGATCTTTGCAAAGAAAGAACAGGTTATTACGGGCTACTGCCAACCAGTCGACATTCTGGGAAAAACATAATCATCCAACCTACCGGAGAAGGAAAATGGAGGTTTGTCCTCAGTCCAACTTCGAGCCGGTCCACAGAGAAGACGCAGAGCCTTCGACGGACTGAAGAAGGAGTGAAGTGCAACTGCATGGGCAAGTGATCCACCTTGCTGTGGAAAGAGGTTTCTGCAGCAGCTGGCTATAGATTGTGAGGAGTGTAACTTCATAACTTAGTGAATTACCGGATCTGATATTCGAAGAGTGGTCGTAGGACTTAAGGCTCCGAACCACTATAATATCTTGTGTCGTTTACAGTTTTCCTTACTTCTCGCATCATACAGTTTTTCATAGATACTTTGAAACCTTCAATACTTACTGTGTAAGTATTGAAGTGTATAAACTGTCAAACTATTTGAATTATAAAACTGTTAACTATTCTTCTAACCTAACTAAAACTGGATTTTTAACTTAAAACTGTTAGTTATAGGTTACCGCTGAAACTTGATTTACTCAAAACTAGAGTGTAATTACTTTCACTGCACATTACTCACACTCTGATCCGGGACAACAATAACGCAGCCATCGATTTTGGTGTTCGATCCAAAACATCGCAGCAATGGCGTTGGCAAGGCAAGAACAAGCAGATAACATTCGACTGGATCGAGAGATGGAGAATACGGGTAACTTCCCAATTCTCACTCGTTCAAATTATGGGGATTGGACAATCCTCATGAAGGTACATCTACAAGCGTAAGGCATGTGGGATGTAGTCGAAGAAGGACCAGGAAACCAACGACATGACAGGCGTGCAATGTCAATGATTCTCCGGGCAGTGCCGCTGGAGTTGATTCGCATCATTGGCATTAAAGAAATGGCCAAAGAGGCATGGGAAACCCTCAAAATAATGCGCGTAGGGAGCGATCGTGTACGAGAAGCCAAAGTGCAGACACGAAGAACGGAGTTCGAAAATCTCACCTTTAAAGAAGGTGAAGGAGTCGAGTCTTTTGGAATGAGACTCAGGGCAATCGTCAATGATCTTGAATCATTGGGCGATATTGTAACCGAGCACAAGGCGGTGCTCAAATTCCTCCGGTGTGTTCCACGACAATACAAACAGATGGCAAAGGCGATTGAAACTTTAGTGGACCTCAAAACCATGACCATTGAAGAGTTGATTGGTCGACTCTTAGTTGTGGAGGAGTACGACGAACTTGACAATGTAGTCCCTGCAGATTGTTTACTTCTCACAGAAGAAGAATGGCGCGCCCGACAACATCAACGTGATCGCGGGCAAAACTCAAAGTCTGGAAACTACAGAAACGCAGCCTAAGGAAAAATGCCAAACAGAGATAAATCAAGACGGTCAAGTAACGCGCCTGCAAATAACACACGTAAGAAAGAAAATTGCAATTATTGTGGAATTGCTGGACACTGGGCCAAATAATGTTGTAAAGCAAGACGTGATCGTGAACAGCGTGAGCGAACAAATCTCACAAAAGCTGAACCATTTAGAGCAGATGAACCTGCTCTCCTCATGGCGAAAGATTGCTTCAGCAACAAGCTTAAGCCCCAAGCTGTGCGGGAAGAATGTTGCAACAATGAGCTTCAGCCCCAAGCCATGTTGAAAGCATGCTACAACAACGAGACTGAAACTCAAGCAGTGCACCTGGACGAACCTCTGATGTACATATCCAGAGATGTTCAATGTGAAGAAATTCGAACTTGGTGCTGGGAGGATTGCTACAACAACAAGACAGCACCACCATAAGCTGGAAGGACGGTTGCATCTACTACGCAAGTTATATTCCTTGTGTCTGATCAAGATGAGAAGGATGTTGGAGAAGAAAATTGTGCCTTGTGCTGGGAGGAATGCCACAGCAATGATCCAGAACGCAGAATGTGAAATTCCCTGTGTTCGATCAGGATGAGGATGATGTTGGCAACGAAATAGCTATGGAATAGGATACTACTTGTTTTCTGACCGTTAAAGAACCAGCGAATATTGATGAAGCTCTTGAAAATCCATCATGGAAGCAAGCTATGGAAGAAGAAATAAAAGCAATTGTCGACAACAAAACTTGGCAACTTGCATCGCTTCCAGTCGGTCACAAAGCAATTGGTGTTAAGTGGGTTTTCAAAGTAAAGAAGGATCCAGCAGGTAACATTACAAAATACAAGGCGAGACTAGTCGCAAAAGGGTATGCGCAGCGAGAGGGGGTGGATTATGATGAAGTCTTCGCTCCAGTTGCAAGAATTGAAATGGTACGTCTTCTACTTGCACTCGCTGCACATTATAGATGGGAGGTTTACCATATGGATGTTAAGTCAGCATTCTTAAATGGAGATCTAGTAGAGGAAGACTACGTCCATCAACCACCAGGTTTCGTTGATAAAGAGAACAAACACAAGGTTCTCCGACTGCACAAAGCCCTACACGGTTTAAAACAAGCTCCACGAGCTTGGAACTCCAAATTGGATGTTTCGTTGATTGCTATGAAATTCATAAGTTCTTATGATCATGTTGTTTATCAAAGAGGAAATAATCAATCGTACTTGATTATTGACGTGTATGTAGATGATTTGATCATCACGGGCACAAGTGTTCAAGAAATAATAGAGTTCAAAGCCGAGATGCAGAAGATCTATAAGATGAGTGATCTTGGGCTACTTAGCTATTATTTGGGCATTGAAGTAAGTCAAAAGGATGGGAAAATCACGTTGTGTCAAGGTTCTTATGCTTCGAAGTTGCTAGAGAAAGCTGGAATGAAAAGGTGTAATCTATGTCACACACCAATGGAGAATCGACTTCGTCTAAGCAAGAAGGACGATAGCCAAACAGTGGATGAGACATTATATTGCAGCATCATTGGAGGCCTTCAATATTTGGTAAACACACGTCCAGATATTGCACATGCTATAGGAATTGCAAGTCGGTTCATGGAGGCACCAACGCTGAAAAATTGGGCTGCAGTCAAACATATTTTGAGATATATTCAAGGAACATTAAGATATGGATGTTGTTACAAGTCAAGAGAAGAAAAGTTAAATTTAATTGGCTACAACGACAGCGATCTTGTGGGAGATATTGATGATCGAAAGAGTTTTACGGGTATAATTTTCTTTCTTGGTGGAAACATTGTAACTTGGACATCTCAAAAGCAAAAGGTGGTAGCTCTATCTTCTTGTGAAGCAAAGTATGTTGCTGCAGCAATGCAGCATGTCAAGGAGTTTGGCTCAACAATTTTATTGATGAAATGCTTGGTTCGAGATTAAAGTTCAAGCTTTATGTGGATAATAAATCGGCCATCGCATTGAGTAAGAATCCAGTTCATCATGATAGGAGTAAGCATATCGTCACTAAGTTTCATTACATTCGAGAATGCATTGAAGCGAAGAAGATGGACGTGGAGAATGTAAGCACGAACGATCAACTGGCAGACATGTTGACAAAGGCGTTGGGATGAAACAAATTCGTTGAATTGCGACAAGTCATGGGCATCAAGAATATCGATGCAGAGATACGAGATTAAGGGGGTGATTGCTAGATAATCTCGTATATATCTTCAAATATATGATTAGATATATTTGGTTGATAGATATATCTAGTTTAGAGATATATTTAGTTTTCATATATATCTAGTTTGGATATAGATAGATTTCTCATTCCTAGTTGATTTAGATTTCTAATTTGTTTTGCTTATATACACCTCATTCCATTCAGCAATAATATACAAGTTTTTCCCGTTCATATTTTCTGTCTCCCTACTATCAGCAACTTCCATACTAGTTTGATGCTCTAGCATCACGTCAGCTTGTCTTTTATTTGTCTTGCGGCTGCTACAACATCAACATCCCTATAAACAATGCAAAAATCCCCATTGTTTATCCCCTTATAGACAACGTGAGATTTTCCCATTGTTTATTTCCGTTTTCAAACAGACTATCATTGTAGACCATGCGAAATTAAGTAATATAGAAGGCAAAAATTGCTATTACCTTAATTGTTGTGGTGAAAATTGCTTGTGAATAGGCATATCCAGAAACTTCTTCGGTTGCAGTGCCACATATCATTTTACTTTTGAGGACAGTACACCAAAACTCAAGCACTAGGTCTTGTATTACTATTATTTTGTGCAAAAAAACCTTGTCGGCTCACTATTTATTTTCCAATTTTTCAAGCGTCCTTTGTACGTAACCAACCGTTCATTATATTTATAGTGTCTGACTCACTCAGGCTGTATAAACAATAACTACCCTACAATTTACAAATTGTTATCGATGGAGGATAATTTAAGAATCAAAGGAAGATTATTTGGCAGAAAAGGGAGTTTGATCATGCTACACCTGATCGCATGATGAAGTTCAATAATGGAACACAGCTAGGATATACTCCATATGATTTCTGCAGAATTTTCAAATTAATTCATCTGCTCTATTTTTCCATGAGTTGTTGGGAGACGATTAAATCCATGTATTTGCACCCCAATTTTCATCTTCTGCATCAAGAATATGACAGTCATAATAGCCAGCACACCTCCAAATACCACGCAACCTGTCACCATATTAATAATGACATTTAATTACTTTTTATTCACATCTGACACTTGATCCATAATTAATGTATCCAGCCTTTTTTTATTTTATTTTTAGTTGTATATAATATTGCCGACTATTTGGAGATTGTATATTCAACTTCAATTAATTTACACCCACCGCATAATTAATAATAGTGCACTATTTCTTTCTCTCTCTTTTTTTTAATAGCAAAAGATTATAGTCCAAAATCTTATAAGATTGTACAATGTCAAATATTTTTGTACTACTATTGAACACAAATTGTCACTGCATAACTATTCTATTTTATATTTATGTAGTAAAAGATGACACAACCTTTTTCCTCCTAACCCATAATCATAGTGTATGAAATTAGCGATAATATATCTAAATAAATACTTTGATTATTTAAAAATTTTAAATAATCAACATTTTATACATATTCAAGGATTTACCAACATGAGATTTTCTATTTCACTTTTCATGTTTCACTTTCTATTTTAATATTAAAAATATTAATTTTAATTTAATTTTTTATATAATTTTAATTTATTATAATTTAAATTAATTGTTTAAGTTCGTCGTACTCAATTAAGGTATATTATATTGTGAGTTGATAAGTGTTTAACTATTTTCTTAAAATAACTTAAATCGCTTCAAAATTATTTTACTATAAATAAAAAATAAAACATATTATTTGTGACTTGATAAATATTTTAACAACTTTTTTTAATATTTCATATAAATATTCTACGTGAAAAAGATATTATAATATCTGAAAAGTGAGGATATATATTTTTGGAAATAATTGATTTTTGAATGTATAAATAATATTGAATATCTAAAATTCTCACTCATATTATCCAGATAATCTCATGATTGTTGCATATATTATTCCCTCAAGTTTATTTAATTTGCATACTTCGAAGAATACTAACCAATTGCCACGTAATTTGATTTGGATGTCTTCGGGACTTCACCTGCAAATTTCCAAAATAATATCAACGTATTAATTAGTACTTCCATTATACTTCTAAGTATATTATTATTATTAGGCAAAAACTTATATTAGGTACGCTTAAACGGTTTAGACGGGTTTTATCCATACCCAAATGAATTTATCCATCTCAAATAAAGTTTATTAATCCCCAATTAAAATATATTAGATGAATTTGAGTTAGGTTAATGGATAAAACTTACTTAAACCGTTTAGGCGTACCTTCCCTAATTATTATTATTTTTCATACAACATTATGTCATTCCCATTATGTTTGTGGAGTAATAACGAGATTTATAGTTGTTTCATTAGGCGATGGGCCATCAATGTCAACATGACATCAGTAAATACATATCCTTTAAGAAGAGTAAATTAGAAATTAAGTTTATTAAATAAATTGCAAATGGATTTAATTCTTTAATTTATACTGAATTGACATGATTTCTTAATTATTCGATGAGTTATATATGACAACAGTTTTTTCTATATTTATCTGTCTCTCTTCTAATTAAATTATTATGTAGAAAAATCAAAATGCATGATTTTAACTTGCTCAACTTTGATATCTTTTTTCCGCATAGAATATACAAAATGTAAGATATTTTTATGATTTTTCATAAAAAAAAAACTCCATAATGCATATATTCAAAATCAAATATTCACATTGCAATAAATGTCAGACATTTTTTATTACCTATATATAGCAATTTCCTAAATAATGTTGATTGTTGACATATTGAAAAAGTTAAGTATTTTTTTTTTCAAATAAATATTAAGTGACGGATCTACATGTCGAGGAGGAGGCTCCAGCCCTCCCCTACCCAAAAAATGTCCGACTTTAAAAGTATTGCGTTTCATATCTTTATGGTTAGCATCCTCTATTTTTAAGTTGTGAGAAGTAAAAATGGACTGAAACAAGGAAAAAAACAATATGGATGGGCTGAAAATAAGGGCTGAAATTGTAAATGAACATAATTTTTTTTTTGGTTTTACTTAATTTTGTATTTATGATTAGAAATAAATTATTTTTAAGTTGAATATATATTATGAAAAAATTAAACTCGTTAAAATCATTATCAGTTCCCTATCAAAAGTTTAAATAGTCAAATATCGAATGCAAATGTTTTCACAGTTAGTCACTAAAATTATTGTTGCCATTAAAAAATTAATAATAATAATCGACGAAAATTTTAGAGAGAGTATTTACCCGAAACGTGGCAGCTTAGTGAACTATTCTCTCCATTACTGCAAAAGCAAAAAAATTGATGATCAACTCCATTAGAATTATACCCACAAAACCCCCCACTCTCCTCACACACTTTGCACGACCGATCTACCGATTTCCATGTCAATTTAAACCCTAATTTCAGCGCATCTCCCGATCCATTCCGGAGATCATCAACAGCCTCTCCGATCACTGGCACGGTCACGTCGGCCTCGCAGTGCCGGACCCAGTCGGATTCCGGTTCGGATCCTCTCAGGAACGCGTACGAATGCTTCGCCCCTTGCTGCAGGCATTTTATGCCGGTCGCGGAGGGCGGATACACGGTGCAGTTGTAGTACAAATGGATGAGTTTGTTGTCGGAGTTGTTTGAGTAGTTGAGAGGAGAATTGGAATCTAATGCGACGGCGTGCGTCGCGATCGGACATGTCGCGATTGAGGCGTCGTTTGCGGCGACGGTGATTGAGCTGTCGGAGGTGTTGAAATTTTTGACGGTGTAGGGGTTGTTGGAGATGCGGAGGATTGGTTGGTTGTTGGTGCATGAGATGGCGAGATTGGGGTAGCCGCAGAAGGGTGGCTGTTGTGTTTGGGAGTGGAATGGGTAGCCGAGAGTGAGGCCGTTGCCGCAGTCGAAGGCGGCGCACGGCGGCGATTTGACCGAATCGCCATTGGCGGAGATGGAGAGGAAAGTGGCCAAGATGATTAAAAATGGGCGACGGCAATTGCAAGCCCTTGCGCTTGTGGCCATGGCTGAAGAATCAAGAATGTAGCTCTCAAGGGAGGTTTGAACTAATTGAAACTTAAAAGTAGAAGTTAATTTACATGGTTTAAGTTCTCCATTTTTTAAATTCGTGGCATTTTTAATTTTATATCTCTTATTTTAAGTGTGATATAGTAGAAGATACGTACGGCTCTTATTATTTCAATTATTTATAACTATTACAAGAGTCCAGATAATAAGTCAACGGAGTAAGTATGATGGGGGTGATAGTTTAGAATATTTATATAAGTTTTGGTAATCACCAGCTAATTGTGAAACAGTTTAGTCTGAGATTATGCCCCGTAGTTTTAAATCACGGTAATATAAGATAATGTCGACTACAATACTATTGAATTATTAGTATTTGTTATGGTATTAGGGAACTTCAACGGTAGCTGTAAGATAATGCCAAAAAGTTGTTGGATGAAATATCTAGTAAATAAAATCATATGACAAAAATTTACGTTAGATACGTCTAAATGGTTTTGGCGGGTTTTATCGATACCCAAATGAGTTCACCCACCCAAATAGGGTTTATTAATCCCAATTAAGATGTATTAAATGAGTTTGAGTTTAGGTTAATGGATATGATTAGGCATGCCTTCCCAAATCATATTATTTGGAAAGTGTTAGATATATATGACTCTAATTGTAGATGTAAAAAATGTTCGAAATTTGTAGATTTGTCTTGAGAGAATTGAGAGTTCCGGTCTTTGTTTTATGGTCAACAAATAGTTTCCAAACAACATCCTCTCCAAACCATTTATTTGAAAGAAAAAAAAAAGCTCTCATAATTCAAATATCAAAAGCTACAATATCAATTAACTAAAAATAGAAAGGTTTTCGTTCCAAAAACGATATTGAACAAACCCGCGCCAACATTTTCCAATATGTATGAGCAAATTCTATTAGCATCTCTGGACATATATATATATATGATAAATTCATTTCAAAATGTCTTTCTCAATTTTATTAGAGTTGTGGCCATGCCATTTGATATAAGACCGATTTATCCATAGTTTCATTAAACTCACAAACTATAATAATAAAATCCAAAGAAAATACTCTCTCCATCTCGTACGAATTATCTCAATTTTATTTTCTCACACTTCATTAATCTTATTTCTAAAGATGATAACTTTTATTAAAATATTAATTTCACTCAGTTCATTATATATTTATAATTTTTGCTATTGAGCCCACGGGTCAAGCTGGACGGAAGAAGTAATAAATAGTCCAATATCTTCTTGCAAATAAAATCTAATTTGATAAGAAGATGCAATCAAGAAGACCCAAATAATATAATATATATATATATATATATATGTTTTTTTAGATGAATGATGTGTATGTTAGGTTACCTTACGTGACATTTTTTTCTTTGAAGATCGATTGACGAGACGTGAAATGGAGTTTACTCGTGGTGTATTAAATCAAAATCTACTATACTGTATATGGATGTGAAATAGAGAGCTGACAAAATCCATCCATTCGGCTCGATTAAGAAAATAAAAATAAAATGGGATGGAAAATATGGAAAACGTCATTAATAATCGAAGAAAATTTTGCCTAGGCCACAAGGCAATTAGGATAGGGCATTTGCACATTGGTGGTCATTTGAGGAGAGAAGTTGACACAAGCAAGCAAAGCATGGGTTGCAATTATTGATTAAATATAAGATGTTGCAATTTTAAATCGTGTGCCTTTTTTCCAGCTAAGGATCCCCAAAATTGTCCCTACGCATTTCCCCGATAGCCCCAGTTTTTAAAGCAAAATATGGGCAACTATCTATTCAAGGAGGCGATGTTTAGGTAATATCATTAATAGGCGTTGAAAGCAACGTGACCACGCAAATTGTTATGTATATGTATTCTTTGTAATTGTAGATGGAGACCTACGCATATATAAAATGTAGTCATGCATAGTTTGTCATTTATGTATTCTTTTACACACATGCGTATTTATATTCCATTTTATTTATTTACTAGTTTTATATTGCATCCCGTGTTGAATTAATACTTAATAATCCACGTTGTAATGCAAAAACATGCATATACATTACAATTATTCAATTGATTAACTTTTATTCATCAATATTATTAAGTTTTAGTATAAATGTACTTTTAAGTTATATCAATATATCTAACTATATATAAAATCACTACGAAAATAGGAATAGAGTAAATATAAATTGGGATAGGTTTATAATTAATGGAAATACTTACAGATCCACATTTTTAGTGATTGTCTTAAATATATATATATAACACTACTTTTGTACATCAATAGTATGATTGAATAAAAAGAAAATGAGTGAAATTAAGCAAAATTCATAAATATAAATTAAGAGCTTTTATTTATAAAATCTATAACTTAATATTTTTTAAAAACACATTTATGATGATGAAACATTTTTAGTATAAAGTAATTCAAATATGATATTGTTAAACTTCTTATTCTTATACGTTTTAGAAATATATAAATAGGATTAAAAATATTAATTAATGTTGATGTGTTTTGGAAGAGTACCCTTATAGAACAATAGAGTGAGGGGATGACACGAGCTAAGCAGAAAAGATGATCGATCTCGAAATTTATCGTGAAAAGGGTAATACTAGTGGGTTTGTCTCTGGCTGCACTCGATCTAAAATCTGCCTGAACTAGTACAACTGCGACCCAATCAGCAGGCCAGTTCATTGGGACGGTCTGTTCATGTTAGAGCCGGTGGGGACAATTTCCCCATGTGCAGCATCAAATATACTACATGGCCCCATTTGATTTTGGTAATTAAAACTAAGATTTTCTTTTTATTTTTATATGAGAAAAGATTGATAAATGAGGTTATTATTTTATTGATGTATATATGATTAGAGAAGGGATCATGTAAAAAATAAATCCTCCAATAAGAAAAAAGAATGAATTTGATCTATTAGATCTTAATTGATAAATCAATGGTTGATATACAATCAAACAACAACTAAAATACAATCGAGTAATTGATTGATTGTGTTTTATTTGTAGCTTGACTAATATGATGCTTGATTGTGTTACTTGATTGTATATCAACCATTGATTTACCAAGATCTAATGGATCAGATTCATTCTTTTTTTCTCACTGGGAAATTTTTCTCATCTGATCCGTCACTTTAAGTGTGCTCAAACAATAACACATGAACCTCGAGGTGGGTAATGTAATCCAAAAAATTGATTATACAAGATGTTTAATTAATGTTGGACTCTTTATTTAATTGATGTAATCCACAAAATAGATTACTGAATTATATTTTTATCACTATATAATATAATTAATAATAAATTATTTTTTGGGAACATTGCTGTTGAGATAATGAATAATCATATTAATAATGGTTATTTTGTCTGAATGATTATTGAAGGCAATTGACAAAAACATTTAAGTAATAATTTTTATCATCATTTGATTATTTAAAATTATTATTTGTTATTGATAACAAAACTATTAGCATAATGTATTAGCATTATATATAGGAACAAATCAACCAAGAATCCATTATATGCATTTCAAACAAACTAAGAAGCTACTTCTTGAATACCAGGAAGTATTTCAACACACTAAAAAACATGAAGAAAAACTAACAAATAATAATGTATTTCTGTAAGCACCACCAATTTTAAATGCATTTTGCTTGAATTAAAAGAATATTAAAAATTGATTAGTTTTTTTTTATAAAAATAACTTAATTGTTTTTAAATAATCGGCTAGTTTGTTGGTTTTTTAAGAGTATAAACATGTTGCACGCTGTATTAATCAGTACAATGTAACTAGGTGAGCCCAGATTTAATTATTTATAAAGATTTTGAAGTCATGTAAGTATTAGTTCAGTTTTCTTATATACACCATTAGTTGGAAATTGGTGTGAAGATGCAATGTTAACACATTCTTGTGTTATACTTAATGCTATGTTTAACATCATAGTGTTAGACTTGACCGAGTTAATCTTATCATTCTTTGTTCTTCGTATTCCTTATATTTTGAGAATTCATATTTATTCTAGAATAGATATAAATCTTATAATATATCTACTGATTATAACGAATGAATCTACTTCCTAGTTTTTAGGGATATATATTAAAGTTATTCCTAATTTTTAGGGATCTATCTAAATCTTTAACATATATTTCTTCTAGTCTTGGCAATTGAGATATTTGTGCAGATATAAAATACCATCACACGAGGGTGTTATATCTACATTCATCTACGCCTATAAAAAGGGAGGTGGATGCAAATTCAAGGTGGAAGAATTACATTATTCATAGATATGTCATTGTGCAATGCATTCCAAAATCTTCACTGTGCGTTCAGCTGACGAGTCATTCAAGCTTAATAAGGATCCTACTTCCGAAGAGTGAATCCAACGGTAGAAGAGTTTTTTTTGGCTTGAATAGTTAGTTCATAAGTACATTTTTTTCGTAGTTGTAGTCTATTCTTCTATGTAAATTCAAGTTTATTCGAGGAAGTGAACCGATAAGAAATTTGGATATTTATTAATTCGATTTTGTTGTGTAAACATTGCTATAATAGTGAAATCTATTTTAGCCGTAAGGCTCACGCGAGTTTAGAATCTCTAAACTCGTGAAAAATAATTCTCTGTGTCTGTTTAACATCTCTGTTGCATGTTAGATTTTGAACGTGTAACGTTATTCTGTTATTGCAATTTCAGACATACTGAATTCCCGTTGTGTTGAACACTTCAACATCATGGAGTTAAAAGTAAACTTGGGTACTAAATTCTTTCATGGTAGTTTCAAATAATGAAAAAAAGGGTAATGAATTGAGTAGAAAGTAGAAAAGAAAAACACAAGACTTTTATGGTGGTTTGAGATCCAACTGTCCCTATGTCTACTCTCAGTTCTCTACTAATGTAATTCACTATCATTTAGTTGCTTACAACAACTAATGATATTCTCCAACGAGAGTTCTCAACCGACTTTGGTCGCAGGGTACGGCAGTTGGTTATGCTTTACAACAAGAGATTCATTTGTTAGGGTCTTTCGCTATTCGTTTGAACCGCCCACAACTTCGAAACCTCAACTAGTTGTGGATTTGAGTATTCTACAGGAACAATGAACATAACGGTGAAAGTTGGAGCCTTGTGACTAGCAATGATCTCCAATAAGCTTTGTCTATCATACAGACACAAGTTTTGTACTAAGATGCATGACACTTGATCACTCTGTAAGTTTCAGGAGAGCTTTAGAGAATAAAATCTTTAATTCAGAGCGTTCGCCTTATGTATTGTCTTCTTTTACTTATCTTCTCTTGTAGACTTCATATATTCATTCTCGAAATCTTCAGAACTCTGGAAAACTCCAAGTGTTCCATTAGCCTCTCCTTTCTTGATTCTTTGTTTGATGGTTATAATCTCCTCTTGAAATAGATCCATTATAATTTGAATTAAAACATGCAATCTACTTTAGCAAGTTTATGTTATTACAACTCTGTTGCGTGTCTCTTCAACTATCTAAATTCGAGACTCTTAATTTGACAGAACTCATCAGCTAATCCTCCCTCATCTAAGTTCATATCTATTCTCTTCTCAATTGGTCAGCTTTATTGTCTGTCAGTTGGTTCTCTATTGACTGATCAGTTCTCCCCTCTACTAATTTCTTTATCTTCATAATTGCATCTTTAACTGTGAATGATCTTATTTTCTTCAAATCAGTTCTTCAAGTCTTTAAGTTGTCGGTTAGTTGAACTTAAACTATTACACTAAATAAACCTATACAATCATTTATATGATCAATTTTATTTTAATTCTATACATTCATCAACTGACTTATAAATTTTAACATCTACCAAAACTCTATAAATGGTAACATAGTGCTCAGCATACTGTTCATACTCTGTTAGATTCTACCAAAACCGTTCCTTATATATAATTATATATGTATCAAATTTTATATTATCATATTTTGAAAATGAGTCATTGAGTTGTATTATTAATTAGATTCTTGGTTCTCTTAAAAAGTCAAAAGTTAGATACATGATGCTGTAGATTAAATCGACCTAAAATAAGACTATCCCCAATTATACCCCATTCATGATTCAACCATGTCACAACAAGGGACAAATAATTTATAAATTATAATTTTTTATTTTCATGAATTAGCTTAAACTTATTATCATCAGTGATTAGTCACTAACCTAATTATTTAATAAAATATTAATTTATTTTCATCCGCTGCACAACCAGTCTATTAATATTATTTACCTCTCTCATAATTATCCAAATTATCTTCAATCATATTATTCAAATTATATTAAAAACTCACAATGGTATAGTTCTCCAAACTATCCAAAATTTGGATCTTACCTTCATCCTTATAACCTTCACCCATATAATCTTCCAGAATCAGAAATTCTAAAAAATTACAAAGATTTTCCAAGCTCTCAATATTTTCAAGATTCCTAGATTTTGCTCCACGTATCTCCAACAACAAATTTCAACATACTCATATTTTATTTAAAATATTCAACATCCAAACAAAAATATAAGAGGAGCAAAAAATATGACTTAGAGTGTAAGAGAATATATAGCTATTATATCTTCTTGTCGTTAGTGAAGATAATATACGAGAAAGAAATTAATGATATGAACTTGTATTCACAAAGTATATGATTGAAGCACAAATAAAAAAAAAATATACAAATGAACTAAACCAAAGAAATACAAAATTACTAAGAGGATGCTTCAAGCTTATGATCAATAATTGAATATGGCTACTATCAATAATTTCCTCTTATATATTTATATCAGACTTTATTTGATCATAGTTTGTAAAAGAGTCATTGAGTTGTGTAATTAATTAGACACGTGGTTCTACTTAAAAAAAAGTCAAAGTTAGATACATGATGCTGTAGATTAAAAATCGACCTAAAATAATGGATGGAGGTTTTTTCTTCCTTTTTAAAAAAATCTAAAATAATGGATGAGTGGACTATTCTAACTCTCTCCATTCAAACTACATGATTCATGTATTATTTATAATGCTAGATATAAATACATCCATTAATTATTTTGAAAATAAAAAACAATAAACATTCAGAATTTAAAAGGAAATAAGTATATATAAAACCAATATCATCAAATAAAGATCTATTACTACTTTAAAAATATAAGAGAAACATTATTAAAAAGAAATATAATTAATTTTTATATATTTATGAAAAAAGAATAATGTCAAAGTTTGTTTAAATATAAATTTTTTAAAATATCTTTTTTCTTAGGAAAATTAAATATCTTTTAAATATACGATATTAATTATTATTATATTAAATTGGGCCATATATTTTTTCAAAATAGATAAAATATTTTCCTGTGGTTGCTACCGGAACGACGTCGCCGTGTCTGTAAAGGTGCTAGATGAGAACATTGTCTACAAAGATTAACATCTAAAATAGAATTATTTGGTTGTGACTCATAAATGCATTCTAACCATATTTAATGACTAAAAACAGGCTCAGTGTGTTCACATTGCTCTATTGAAGTACCGCACAATAAGTTTTTTCGGATGATAAAATAAAATAAATACATATAAACTCATATTTTTAGAAAAATCAAAATTATGGTTTGTCGATCATAAATTAAGTGTTTTCACCACTACATTTCAGGCAAAGGATAAATATCTCTTTCTTACAAATAAATTTTGTAAGCATGAGTAGATCGTGACACTGGTGAATCCGTGTAGAGCGGGGGAGGGGGATTTTCAACTTCTCCTATACGATTTTTTTTTCCATTTTAATTTTATTATTATCTAATTTTTTATGTGATAGTTCTCATCGCGAAGAAAAAATGGGAGCTGAAAATAAAGAAGAAAATGATATATGGAATTAAGGACCAAGAGTATTTTTTTAAAAAAAAAAATTCATTGTTATTCAATTTTTAATTTTTTGATTTTTTTTACATAAAATTTAATAGAGCTCTCCTAAAAATTTTTCCTGGATTCACTATTAGATGCTGGCATACTATCATAGTCCACGGATTAATGAATAGTTGAATACTAACATTTATAAATTTTGTATATATGATATTTTATAAATAAAAACAAAATTAATGGGAGTCACTTCCTCTCCAAGATTTGGAACATAAACCCATAAAAGTGAAGTCCGCGATATTAGTATATTTACTAGGTTAATAGGAACCTATTAATAAATTAAAGGCTAATATGGTGCATATTTACAAAGACAAATACAGTATAAACTCTATAAATACTCTTGGGAACTCAAGAATTTATTAATTAAAAGAGTTATTAATTAAACTATAAATTATTAATTATTAATTTATACATTAATTAATATTTTATTAATTTATAATAAAATATTCAATTCACTTACCTTTCGAACTTCTAGTTAATTTTTGTACATCAAATGAGGACCTAATTTGGAAGAGTCCTTCAATCTCTCATATAATTATATTCTTAATGTTCAATGTCTCAATTTATGGACATTAAAAAATTAGAGATGAGATTCAAGTTGAAATTGATTTCAACAAAAAACAAACGACAATTGAGTCATTTTTCAAGAAGTGTACATAAATTATTCATGTAATATGTACGCATTTATGAAATTATTAATTTATATTTTATATGGGACCTATAGAAATTATAAAAAATGTATTATCTTATAATTTTAGCGAATTATTAATTTAGCACCCTATCACCGAGTCGGGACCGACAAAAATTATTATTTTAAAGAGTTTATTAATTAATCGAGTATTAATTTATAGAGTTTCTACTGTATAAACAACACCAAACTAATAATTTATTAACTAAGATGCTACCAGTTTTCAACAAAAATGGCTGGAGTTTTTCGTCGACATAGGAATAAGAATAATGTTGCGTTCGACTATTCCTATAATTATCGGTATATTTCAATTATTCTTGCAAAATTGATAGATAAAAAAGTATGGTTTTATCATTTTAAGATAATTCATATGATTTTACCTATATATTAACATGAGATATTTCGAATATATGTAGACACTAGTCAGTAAGATTGCGCCATATTTATGTCGAATGAGTAAATTTGTTTAATATATCTAAAATAAAAAAAGGCCATGTGATAATTAATTCGTAGCACGAATAAAATATATTGAATTTTGATACAATTATATATAGATAAAGATTACTATCTGTTGCAAAAAAAAAAAAAGTTAGTCTGCAATATAAATGAATACGAGCTATTAGATTAGTTGAATAAAACGGTTGAATGTTTTTAACATAATATATTAAAGCATAGGATTTAGCAAAAAAATATAAAATTATAAAAAATACATAACATATGCAGTAAACAAATTAAAAAAAAATGTGTCATTTCCAAAGAGAAACATATTTTTTAAATACACTGTACATAACAAAAAAATACATTAAAATAACACATGTATAACAAAAAAACATTATGAATAAAATTTAACATGTGGAGTACCTTTGTTCGAATATAAAAATGAAAAGTGTACGTAATTCATTTTATTTAATATAAAATAATTTTTAATTCCAAAGTCATTCTATATTAGACATTTTAAGAATATTTCACCAAATTTTTGTTGAGAAATTAATTTTTTATTGGTATATTATCTGAATCTTTAATCTTCATTTATAGATATTTTAAGAATATTTCACTTAAGTTTTCTTGAGAAAATCTTATTTTATACTCCATTTTACTTCTTTTTGATTGGAATATTATCTGAATCTTAAATCTTCATTTGAACATCCTATCTAGGCAACTTTTGCTGTGGAAAATTAGCTGCATTATGTCTGAACTTACAACCCATCTTCCTAGGCGATCTCGAACGGAGAGAGACTTTAAATTTTCAAGCATGGATATAATAAACCAGTTGAAATTTTCACTCACAACACGCAGCAGAAGAGCTCTTTTTTTTTTTTTTTTTTACATTAAATATATTTCTCTCTCTCCTCAATATATCTTTTTGTGTTAGACGTGGAACTTATGGTTGTGGTCCTTTTTGTCTCCCTCCACTCTCTCGCTCATATACGTTTATTTAAATCCTTTCGAGCTATCAAATCGAATTTAATCCCCCAAATTCTTCTCTTCTGTTTTCATTCATGACAGAGAAAGCTTTAGCTTGTTGGAAAATCAAGAATCTAGCCATCATGAAATCCCTCCACATTTTCCTCTACTTCTTCATGTTCATTGTTGTGATCTTCAATCTTGGTTTTCAATCAGGTAAATATATTTTTAAATCCTTAGATTCTGGCAATGATTCCATCCTCCTTATTTGGTTGATCTCACACGATTCCTGTCAGGTGATTTCTTGCACTTTTCTGGTGGAAATGTGAACACTTCTCTACCCCATCTCAAGCCTCAAGAAGCTTACTTCAAGCACAGGAAACTCATGCTACATGGTAATACAACTCCTCTCTCTCTCTCTCTCCCCAAAATTCTGATATTTGATTATTTCTTCTTCTTCTTCTTTTTTTTCCTGCAAAAAAGGGGTGTGCTCAAAATGGGACTTGAGCATCTCACAAAGCAGATATCCAACATCAGGGATCCCAGAATTCATAGTTCAGATAGTGAACACTTGTGTTTCAGGGTGTGCACCGTCAAACATTCATTTGAGGTGTGGGTGGTTTGCTTCTGCAAGAATTGTGAATCCTAGGACTTTCAAAAGGCTGTCTTATGATGACTGTTTGGTTAATGGAGGGCTGCCATTGAAGACCAGCCAGAGCATCAGATTCACGTATGCTAATTCATTCATGTACCCTCTAGAGTTCAAGTCCGCCAGCTTCTGCTGAGAGAGAGAGATGAGTTTTGAATGAATTAGAAAAGGGAAAATGCATGGTGTGCAATAATTTGGTTTAGGGGGTTGTTTCAAAGTAATTTAGCATAGTTTGATGATAATCATAGAAATCTTGTAAATTAAATGTGGAGATGAATGCGTAGTATATCTAGTTAGTTTCTGAGGATTTTTTTTCTTTTTCTAATACAGTGGTTGGTGAAAATTTGGGTCCAAACTAAGTAAAATTGCTGATTATTTAAGTACTGCCTTTTTTTTTTGATTTTCTATTTTTTTGTTGTGTCTGATTTTTTTTAATTTTTTTTTTTTTTTTACTTTTGCTTATAATTTGTATTCATAAATGCACAAGTAATGTTGATAATGATGACTCAATCGATTAAATAGATCGTATTTAATAACTGAATGATGCAATTCATAATTATCATTTTATTAGGTGAGAGTGATGCATAAATGTGTCAGCAATTAACTGCATTTAACTAAGTCTGTTATAATTTCTTGATATTAAAGAGGCACGAAACAATGGCTAAATCCCTGCATTAAATAAATTGATAGTAAATGATAAAAACCTAATTAGGAATTTGGTTCCACAAATTATCTAAGACCAGATTAAAGTTTGCTTTGCTCATAATTAAAGTTGTGTTTCTTGAATTTGAGTAGAGGTACACAACAATTTCTCGACATGACTATAAAAATATCACTTGGAATTATGAAAAATATGATTAGTTGTACTCCTTCCGTTCCACTTTCCTTTTTCGTTCGTCTCACCTCAATTGTCCCATTACTTAAAAGACAACTTTTTCTCATTCAATAATAAAATATTAATTCTACTCAACTTACTTTACACTCACACTCCTTGGTTATTGTGCCCAAAGTCACTGGGACAATTCAGCCGGGACGGAGGGAGTATTATAATAAATAATTATAATCATGCTACATTTATTCTTAATGATATTATATAGTAAGATTAAATATTCCAAAAAATTATGCATTACAACTAATGCAAATTAATGAAATAAAATACAGAATATAATATAAAACTAAAAACTAATATGGAACAATAAAATATCTACACTATCTATTAATTAGGGTAAAATATAAGTTTTGAAAAAAAAATAATAATTTTAAAAGTTGATATGAATCTCACTAATCCAAATTATTAATGGGGTACACTTATTCTCATAACAATAGTTGAATGATAAAACTTATCCTTAATTCTATTTTTGTAATTTCCTATTATATATTATAATCACATATCATCATACGACCTATACATATGACATATCCGATGTCAGGTTAGGAAGTATTTCTACATATATCTTATTTTGATGTGTTATAAGAATGTATAAAAACCATTAATTTAGAGTGTTTCGAGAATTAGCTTATTTTGTACAAACTCGTAATTAATGTCCTGTTAAGATGTCTATCGTGTTTTAATAGAATTTAAGACAAATTGGATTAGAATCTTAATTACCAGTTTGGAACGTGTGAAGGATTAGAAAAAACTGAATCCTAGTCTGAAACTGAAAAATTAAAGAAACTGATTGAAGACACCAGCTTGACTCTTCCCTAGTTTACAAGAACAGTTTCCACTCACAGATATAGTCAAAGAGAATAAGTCAGAGAAATCATTAAAGATCAGTCTTTAAGAATGAAGATTCCTTAAAGACTGGAGTTATATTAACCAGTTGGGATTCCTCGGACTGGAAAAACCATTATAACACAAAAGTAGCATGTCGACATCTGTGTCAGAAAAAGGACGAAGCAAATGCAGAACTTCAGGAAAAGCACTCTGCTCCTATCAGAAAAAAGAGACATCTAAGATTGGGCAATGCTTAATCCATATCTAAACGGCTACAAATTTGAAATGCTCTGACCTCGTCTATAAATAGACGAAGTGTTCGGAGTAAAAAAATAGAAACTGGAAAAAAGCAACGATACTCTGCGCAAGTGAAAACTCGAAGCATTTCTATCATCTAGGCTAAAACTTAGCCAACCGTGTCATATTTTGAACTAGAGACTCATAGCTTTCTCAGCTAGAGTTATTTTTTGGTGTTCTTTCTTTCCAAGAAAGAACATAGCTGTCAGTGCATATCTCTAGCAGTGATTATTACGAACGTCTAGCCATCCAGTTCGATAGTTCAGAAGGAACTGTAAATCTCTCAACATCCAAAGGAGGAGGTTGCGTGGTGTGCCAACACTCCAAGTATGCGAAGCCGAGGAACGAGAGGCCTGAACGAGTGAGTTAGTGGACTGGTAGACATTGACATCTATTAACTAGTGATAGATCGTGAGACCATCTTGTAACTAAAGCTTAGTGAATTTCCAGACCTTGGTCTGAAGAGAGGACGTAGGATTTGTGGTCCGAACCTCTATAAATTCTTTGCTCTTTACTACTCCATCCGTCCCATAGAAGTAGTCTCATTTTCCTTTTTTGTATGTCCCATCTAATTGTCATGTTTCCTAAAATGATAAACTTTTTCACATTCACTAATAAAATATTAACTTCACTACACTCACAAACATTGGTAACTGTATTTAAAGCAAATGAGACTACTTCTACGGGACGAATAGAGTATTTTTTTTACTTTCTTGTAAGAATTTTAGAACTCAACAAATTCTAGTGTTATAGTATACTTGAAATGAACATAAAACTTAAACTCGCTAACAATCGATTTTACAGAAACACAAACTGGTCAAGAACCACCAGTTTCAAAGTGCAAGTTGTTCTTAAAATTTTCGCTGTGCATCAAACTTACTCTGATGTTGAGACCAACATGGCGATAACAAAAATAGCATTATTCTATACTAACCACAAGTTCAATTAAAATTTTATTACAAGAAAATACAAAAATTATTTGATTTCTGCAAAATATAGTCCAATATCGAATCATTTGACACAAAACGAAAAAGCAAAAAAGTTTCCTAAAGGGAAAATATATTAAAACAATCCAAATTATATATCTCAGCTTACAAAAATCCAATAAATTATAAAGAAATACTAATTTCCAATATAACATAATTATTAGAATAACAATGTGAGGCAATATTTTTGTGTTGAGAAATAATTTGTGTGATCCAAGTTTCTCCAAGTAGAAAATGTAATATCCGTTAATGAATTGAGCATGTGAAAAACTAAAATTAAATTGATTGGTGAAATCTTGAAATTGACCTTTGAGTGAAAAAGGACCATTTCACAACTGTATAAACAGCCCACACTTATTTTCTTTCTAGGAACAGCAATCAAGACTTGGCAGAGAGAGTGTTAATGAAAGATTAGATTTTCTGGAGAAAGTGACAGCGTGGATACAACTCAGAATTGCCTTTTTATATATATAATATTCAGAGTTTTTAAATAATTGTAAATTAATAAATTATTATAAAAAAATTATTAATTATCATTTTTAAGATCCAAAAATGAATTACCAACTCAATACCTTATAGATTCAAAAAATTCTTAATGCTGGACTCAAAAATTATAAAATTCTCAATCTAGGTTTCAATATCAAATCTTGTTTTGAGAATTTATACTATTCTTAAATTATTTCCCACAAATTATCTTTCCTCACCCCTCTCTCTCTTTCTATATATCTATATATATATAGATAGATATAGATATGTTATTGAGTGTGATAGCAATTGAAAATAGAAGTAATATATGGTTGATTATGTAGAGGGCAGCTGCATGCAAAAAGGTGAGAAATTTAGGGAACCAAAAATGGAATCCCTCCAACCATCACTTTTCCTCTTGCATCTCTACAAAAGGGTAATCTAGCCAATTGGGTGCTAGCCAGCGTTGAGGGAGGGAGTTACTTTTCAACAACAGCTTGATTTTATGCATTTTCTTAATTTAATAATTGGGTGATGTGGGATGTAATTGTAAATAGGAGTGTTTTTTTTTTTTTTGGTTTACACTCTTTTTATTTTGAAAAAATGTTTCACGTGCTTTTGTTAACATTATACATAGTCGAGCCATACGAACAACACAACGAAGAGAAACCATGCACACGTGAGAAGTCACGCATGCAAATCGAACAACACACAACAAAGGGAGTTTTAGAAAGTTGCGATAGAAAGCTTGAAGAATGGCCAACCTAGTCATCACTTATGCTTCTAGAATGTAGTTAGTTAGTTAGTTAAATAGAAGCATCTAGAATCAGTTTTTTTTCATATCTCTTATTCGTCTATATATATAGATGAGAGCTGTAAATATTCCTTGTAACAAAATCATAACAGAAAACTTATTTCTCTCATTTTCTCTTGTTCGATCTTGTGTGTGTGTTTCTCATGCTGTGGCTGGTATCTTAACATGGTACCAGAGCCTCCAGTTGAGATCGATGATCCTCAATATGAGGAACAATTGAATTTGCATGGCTCCGATCATCCGGGCATGCAGCTCGTTATGTTTCCGCTGACTGAAGCTAATTACCGCCTTTGGCGAAACGCTGTTATCACAGCTCTCGAATCGAAGGATAAGTTGGCCATTGTAGATGGCAGTTGTAAAGCTCCAACGCCGACGTCTAAATACTATCGTTGTTGGAGGAAGGTCAACAACATGGTGGTATCGTGGTTGAAAGCGTCCATCTCTAAGGATATTGTTTAACAATTTGCCTATGTGAATGATGTTGCGCTGCTATGGATCGAAATTGAAGAACGGTTTGGAGTTTCCAATGTCGCGATGTTGTATCAAATTAAGAAGGACATCGCGAACATCAAGCAGGAGTCCTTGGGCATCACGGAGTATTATGGTAAGCTTAAAGCGCTTACTGATCTTCTTCTTCAATTACGTCCTGCAATTGATGGTGAGGAGGTTATTCGCCAACTGTGGGAAGGCAAATCTGCTGAGTTTTGTCTTGGATTACGTACTGCGGTGAATCATTTGGCCAAAGCTTATGAGGCAATTTCAGTTGAGGATCGTTCAGTCGAGTTCCTCCTTGGTTTAGCGGATTCTTTCAATATTGAAAGGAACCAGATCTTGCTTATGGAACCTGTCTCTCCTGTCAACCGGATCTACTTTATTATTATCAAAGCAAAGAAGAATAATAAGGTCACGGGGCATTCTCAAATCTCTTTGGATGACCAAGCTTTGGCAGTGAGAAGCAATTCACAGTGGTCTCGTGATAATCCTAGACTACGTCCCTATGGTCGTCGTGATTGCGTTCTCCGACTTGCACTCATTGTCATAAGATTGGCCACACTGTGGATACTTGCTACAAACTCAAAGGATATCCTGAGCGTTGGGGTGATGGTCACCGCAAAGGATCTGTGGTTGCAGGGCAGGCATCAGAGACACCCTTGGAGTGGAATGATGATCTCTCTGCTTCATCGACACAGATTCCATCTGCTAGTTCCAGTAACCCTAATTATGCATCAAAGGTGATGAGTAACATGACTTTATTTGAAGATCCCATGCACTCTGTGGGTATATTTTCTATCACTTGCTTAAGTTCTATTGATTGTTTGAACAAGGATTATTAGATTGTAGATACGGGACCCACAAGTCACATGAGCTCTTCCTTTCATGTCTTTCATACATTTCATCCACTACATGATATTATTCTTGTTTCCCTTCCGGATGGCAGTAATCAAACTGCCTCCCATTTTGGTGATGTTATTCTCTCCAACTCCATGACTCTAAAATCTGTTCTATATTTACCTAGTTTTAAATACAATCTCCTATATGTTCGCAAGCTCACGAATGATGCTCATGTTACATGCTGCTTTTACAGTGATTGTTTCTTGATACATGACTCTAAGTCACAACATACTCTAGCTGCTGGCAAGGTTATTTGTGGTCTCTATGTACTGAACAAAGCTTCCTTCTCCCCCACTTTCATTCAGGCTGCTCAACATTCACTTCAATCCTCTCATTTTCGTCCTGTAACACCTATGATTTCTTGTAGTTTTTCTGCTGTATTTTGGCATTCCAGATTAGGGCATCCTTCTAATCATGTAATGTCTCGTTTATATTTCATGATCCTCATATTTTTGCTTGTAATCCGTTGATGTGTGAAGTCTGTACTGCTTCCAAGCACCGAAGAGATGTATTTCCTCATAGTTCAATAAAATCCAATGGCTGTTTTGATCTCTTACAATTAGATCTTTGGGGCCCTTATAAACTTGACTCCCTCATTGGTTGTAGATACTTTCTAACAGTTGTAGATGATTTCTCTCGGGTTACTTGGACTTTTCTCATCAAATACAAGTCCCAAGTTCTCTCAGTTCTCAATTCCTTTATCAAATACTCTCACACTCGATTTGGAAAGTCTATTAAAGTAGTACGCTCTGATAATGGTAGTGAGTTTGTAAATGATGGTTGTGCTAGGTTATTTTCTAATCATGGGATTGCACATCATAGGTCTTGCCCTTATACTCCACAAAAAATGGTGTTGTGGAAAGAAAGCATCAACATTTGATCCAAGTAGCTCGTGCTTTGTTACTTCCCTCCAAATTATCCAAACTTTTCTGGAGGGAATCTGTACTCACTGCCACTCACCCGATAAACCACTTACCATCTCCTGTCCTACAAGGGAAATCTCCATACCAGCTTCTCTATAATATTAATCCTAATCTCTCATCTCTTACGGTTTTTGGGTGTCTAGCTTATGTTCTTAAGAAGCAGCCACATCTTGATAAATTTGACATCAAGTCTGTTGCAGGGGGTTTTGTAGGGTATCCAAATGGCCAAAAAGGGTACAAAATTTATCTCCCATCTTTGAAGAAGATTGCGGTGTCAAGGGATGTCAGATTTTTTGAAGACATTTTTCCATCCATCTCTCAAGACTCTACTGAAATCACACTTCCAGCATGCTTATCCTCATATCCCTCATTCGATGATATTCCTGCTGCCCCTCCTTAGGTTCTATCTTCTCCTCCCTCTCCTGTTTCCTCATCCCCGCATGCTACTTCTCATGATTCTTCTTCCAATCGCATTCCTTCTCCTGTCCATGATACTGCTTCTCATCCATCTCCAATCCAGCCCCGCAGATCATCTAGATCTTCTCACCCTCTTTCTTGGCTCAGTGATTATATCACAACCAACTTCAGCTATACATCCTCCACATCAAATATACCATATGCTCATGTTAATCTTGTTGCTTTCTTATCTACTTTACAAGAACCTTCTACTTACAATCAAACTAGAACTAATGTGCAGTGGCAGGTAGCTATGCAACAAGAAATTGAAGCTCTCGAACGTAATCAGACATGGGAGCTCACTTCTCTTCCATAGGGTAAGAAAGCCATTGGCTGTAAGTGGGTGTATAAAATCAAATGCAAGGCTGATGGGAGTGTGGACCGGTTTAAGGCACGTTTGGTTGTGAAGGGATACACGTAGGTTGAAGGTGAGGATTACATGGAGGTTTTTTCACTTGTTACGAATATTGTAAGTGTTCGGCTCTTAACCGCCATTGCTGCAGCTCGTGGCTGGGGTCTTTACCAGCTTGATGTGAACAACGCGTTCCTCCATGGTTTGCTTAATGACAATATCTACATGCTCCCTCCTCCAGGCTACACTAAGGCTAAACCGAGCGAATTTTGCAGACTGCACAAGTCTCTTTGTGGTTTGAAGCAGGCCTCCAGACAGTGGAACCATGAGATCACTAGTAAGCTTCATCAATTTGGGTTTGTTCAATCTGCACATGATAATTGTCTCTTCTCTTATTGCAAGAATGGTGATTTAATGTTTCTTCTCATCTATGTGGATGATGTGATTTTCTCTGGTTCTAATCCATCTCTTATCAGTCATGTTAAAAAGTTCCTTGATAAGGCATTCACAATCAAGAACTTGGGGTCGGTCTCTGATGGAGCCCAAGTAGCAGCTGTGAGAGATGATCCAGTCTACATTCCGAGTGGGCCGATGACTAGAGCTCGAGCAAGGACTTTGGGGGCTGGATTGAGCTTATTGATTAAAGACATTTGGGCTGCCAATGTTTCCAAAGAATCGATGCTGATTGAAGAGTTAAACAAAGGCCAAAAAATTATTAATTTAATTATGTATAGTGATTTGGCTTAGTTTAATTTATTCAGTTATTTTGAGCCAACATGTTTAGGCCTTTTTAAAGTGCTTTTCGAATTTAATTAGCTTTTAATTTTGAATTTAATTCCTTCCTAGTTTAAGGATTTGAGTTGCCTATATATAGGCCTTGTATAGAACAATTTTGAGGCATTTTTCAGTTTAATAAAATTTGTGAGGTTTTCTCCTTCAATTCTGAAAGCTCAAATTTTCGAATTCCTTATTCATCCATAGGAATTCGATTTTTGACTAATCAATTGGACAGTCATATCTATTGGTGGTGTCTTCGCATATATCCTTCGTTGTTGGGTCAATTCGATTCTTGGGTCGTAAGAGATATATTCTGGACTACGGTACTTGGAGGTTTTCGAATCCATAGGTGTTGGATCCTTCCATCGTTCGATTCCAGTTTGCTTCCGCGTCGTGTCTGAGTCATACCGTTCAAGTTCCTGGGCTGCGATCTAAACCTTCCGACGAGGATCGTATCATTTTGGTATCAGAGCCAGGTTGTGTCTCTCCTCTTCCTTGTCTTTTAGTTTCGTTATTTCTTTTCTTTCGTGTAAAAAAAAATCGACTCTTGTTTTTTTGTCATTTTTTATTCATATTTCTTCGTGTCTTTCCTTGTTTTGTTTCCTGTTCCTGTTGGGTCAAAAATTTAAGGGTTTCAAATTCTTTGTGAGTCAAGAGTTGAATTATCTTTCTTACCATATTAGATCAATTCAAATCTTTCCTTATATCTTTACCTTAGTCATACCTTTCATTGGTGGTCATATTATTTCCTTCTTGAATACCAAACAATTTGGTAGTTACCATATAAAAAAGAGAGAGAGAAATTCAAAGTACCCATTTAGCCTTATTGACATTTCAAAAAATATCCACTTCTTATAACTCATATAAAAAATACCCCAAAGTACAATATTCTGTTAAAACAGTGTGTCAGTGGTACTTTTTCAAACAACAATGAATATTTATTTAATTTTATTAATTTTATGTCTCTAAAAATTTTTCGGATGTTAAAAAAATTGGAATTAGAAAATATTCCAGAATTAGGTTTATTAAAAAATAAAATCGAATCAGACCCGGATCCAAAAATATTTTGAAACCTAGTCGGTTTCATTTAAACTGGAATCGACCTGATTCCGATCAGACCCGTACCCTGTTTTCCCATTCAAACCCGGCTGGAACCGACCCGATTATACAAAATGGACCCGGGTCGGAATCAATGTCGATGAAACTGACTCGAAACCGATCGATACCGACTCGGTCAAAATTTTGAATATTTATTTCTTTTACGTGACATTTTCCCCCTTTTACCCAATTATTGTCGCGAAAAACTGGTCCCCTTTCCTTCAGAGACGAAGCCGACTCAATCTCCTCATCGATTCCGATTTCTAAGTGTTCATGGCCGACAATATTCAACAAGTAAGTTTCTCAATCCCACTCCACCAACCCGTTTCAATTTTGGTTGATTTTGTCGGTTAAAATGTTCAAGAAAGGCCGACAATTATTTTTGAAATTGTATGTTAAATTTCAATTATTTACACGCTTGCAAGTGTCGAATGGAATTTTGTTAATTTGTTTGAAAATGTGGAATGAAATTTTATTTAAATTGCCAAATAGCATAGTGATAAGTCGATATTTTTACCAACTTATCTATTGTTTCTTTGTCTATTTTGGTGATGTTTGGATCGTTTTTAGTGACTTTCGAGCATACATTGGCTTTTGTGATTTTTATGGTGTGTTGGATGAATCATGCAGGTTTTTGGATGAAAATCGGAGGATTTTGGAAACTTGTTCGCTGCAGCTTCAGAGAAGATCGACGAAATAACTCGAAGAGATCGACACAGGAGTACTAGAGCAGAACCACCGTTGATCGACGATGCTTTGTCCTTCCCGTCGATCGACGAAGGTTGGCCGTCGAATCGACGGAGTGTTGCGGGGCAGACCATATCTTTTCTATTTTCTGATGATAAACACATATCTAGCTCCTAGGTCTATTAGGATTCATCCACAACATCTATAAAAAGGCTGAAGAATTCGAAAATCAAAAGAGAGCAAGAGAGGAGATCGAAAATCAAGAGAGAAAGCAAGAGAGAAGAGAAGTAAATTGAGAGAAACATCACAAGGAAAAAGAAGAAGAAGATCATTGGGTTTGAGATTGAATCTTTGGGGAAGATTCAGTTTTCCTTTTCATCTTTTCTTTTCTTGTTCATTGTCTATGATGATTAAGATTAGAATTATGTGTAACTAATTGTCTTCTCAGATTCTAGGTTTTCAAACTATCAATGTATGCATGTTTTGATTAATTGAAGTTATTTTTCCTTTCCCTCACAGTTTGTGAAATCTGGTTTTATTCTTAATCTTGGGTATGTTGGCCACTAACTTAGGATTACTAGTTGGAAATTAGAGACGTAACTGTAATAGTTTTCAATCGAAAGAGATTTTCACAATATAATCTGATTTCTTGTCGTAACTGAAGGGAATAGATTGTAGGAATAAATCTGTAGAACTTTAGGAGTTAGTTAATTAATCGTGAGACCGACAGGAGATAGATAATTAATTAATCCACTTTATGAATTGTCCAACAAAGAAGTTCATAATAGCTTTCTGATGTTTCACTGTGTAGAGGAATTAAAATTGGAAAATAATCAATTTGTTTATGCATGTCATACTTGATAAGGAGAAAAACCTAGAATCTGTACTTTCTATCCTTTAGGTTTTTCAAAATAAGTTTATTTTCATAATTGTTTTCTTGAGGTAATTAAATTTCAAAACCCTTTATTTTTAATTCTACCTATCCAGCACTTTAAGAAGTTTTAAGTTAGTACTTAGGATTTTTCGTTGTTCCTTTCCTCATGGGATAGATAATTTAAATTGCCGCTATATTATTAGCTTTGCTAAGTCGCGGGTTGAAAATATATACGATCAAATTTTGGCGCCGTTGCCGGGGAAAGAACAGAGTTGTCCTACTATTAACTTTGTGATTAGAGTACTGATTTATGTTGTAACATCTTTTAAACAATCATTTTTTTTCTTTCTTTCAGTACGAAGGGCCGTCGATCGACGCCCACTCTAGCATCGATCGACGCCTTCATATTTTTGTAGTTTTCAATTTTATTTTGTTTCATTTTCGTTAATCCGCAGTGCCATCTCACAAACTACTTTACTGTACAGGTAGTGCATGAGTACAAGAGCCCGAGCAAAGGATCCGCTTTATTACTATCCGGACATCGAAGCCACGTGCAGAAAAATCCGAAGGAATAAGCGCGCCCAAGAAGGCTCAAGTAATCAGGCAATGGCAGACGAAGTACCACAACCTAATGACATACCACAACAGCCGATTGTGCAGCCACCACCACACCAGGACTAACCTTGGAAGAGCAGACTGCTCTGGTCCAAGAAATCCAAGCCATGAGGTAACAAATGCAACAATTGATCCTAGATCGAGACAGGGGGAGAAACAACAGAAACCCTCGGTTCGGTCATAGGAATCCACTATTTGAGGATCAACCTGAAGATGAAGATGACGAGGACCAGGAGCCTCCTAATGACTCAGATGATGAAGAGGAAGACAAAGAAGCCATGCAGAAGAGGTATCGACCTCAGTTCAAAGAAACCGACTTCAGAATTGGAATTAATGCAAATAATTTCGAGTTGAAGACTGGACTAGTTCAGATGGTTCAACAGAACCAGTTCGGCGGAAGGGCTACTGAGGATCCATATGCCCACCTAGACAAATTTCTGATGCTCTGCAATACCGTCAAGATAGGAGGGGTCAGCAAAAGTGCCATCCGAATGCGTCTGTTCGCATTCTCACTACGGGATAAGGCACAGTCTTGGTTTACTGCACTGGACAAGGGGAAGATCAGTACGTGGAGCGAACTACGGAATGAGTTCTTCGAGAACTTCTTCCCTCCCAACATCATCAGACAAAGAAGGAAGGAAATCATTAGGTTTGCCCAAAGACCGGATGAGAGTTTCTATGAAGCGTGGGAACGCTACAAAGAATTATTTAGAGCCTGTCCCGGACATGGTCTACCTCCAGGTGAACAAGCCGAGGCGTTCTATGAAGGCTTGAATGAAAGGACTGTTGAGTTGGTAGACACCACACTGGGGGATACCATCATGACAAAAAGCGGAAAGAAGGCCATGGAGTTCTTCCAAAAGATGGCCAACAACAATCAACGCTGGTCCTCAAGCAGACATAGACCCGTCAAAGCCGTCGAGAAAGTAGTGGAAAAGAAAGCTGCAGAAGAGCCTGACTTGGTTGCTGAAGTCAAGAAGCTTCAAGAGGAGTTCGCTTCCTTGAAGCAAGAAAAGGCAGTAGCCGTAGTGGAGCCTGTACAGCCTCCCCTTGAAGGAGAACAAGCTGATGTGAATTTTGTTCAGAGGGGTGGTTGCCAGAACAATAACTACCGTGGTGGTTACCAGCAGCAAAACCAGCACTACAACTACAATCACGCTAGGAACCACCCTGGGTTCTCCTACGCAAATCCTCAAGCTGCTGAACAACCACCTCCTGGATTTGCTGTACAAGACGGAGTAGTGGTCGACAAGAAGAAGCCAAATCTCGAGGAGATTTTGGCCAAATTCATGGAAGGATCCACTAGCAAGGTGAGTAAACTGGAGCATGAGATCTCTGGTGTGAATACCAAGATAGAACAAATGCAAAAGCACGTCCAGATAATAGAGACTCAAGTCAGCCAGATCGATGATGCTCTCGGAGCACAACATAAACCGGGGCAACTTCCAAGCATTACACAGGTTAACCCCAAGAATCAGAATCAGAGAAATCAAGTGAACGCTATTACTCTGAGAGGGGGGAAATCCTATGAAGGGCCACAGAAAGCAAGGGCTGAATTGAAGGAGAACGAAGACGTCGAACAGGCCGACAAGGCCGCCAGCGATGAGTCACCGTCGATCGACGGTGAGCAACCATCGATCGATGCCAGCAAAGAAGGGCCGTCGATCAACGAGCACAACCATCGTCGATCGATGCCGCTCCAGCTCTGTCCCGAAAAAGCCACCCTTGCCGTATCCATAGCGGTTCGCCAAAACCAAGATGAACGAGAGGTATGCACGCTTCCTGGAAAACATGAAGAAAGTACATATCAACATTCCTCTGGTTGAAGCACTCCAAGAAATCCCGGGATACATAAAGTTTCTAAAAGACATGGTCTCTCAGAAGCGACCCTTCATGGAACACGAGACGATAAATCTCTTTGAAGAATGCAGCGCCATCATACAGAAAAAGATGCCAGTCAAACGAGAGGATCCAGGTTCATTCACGATCTCTTGTGTTATCGGTGGAGATCCTTCGGAAAAGTTCTCTGTGACTCTGGCGCCTCAATCAATTTGATGCCACTGTCAATTTTCAAGAGATTGGAAATCGGGAATATCAAGCCAACGACCATAACCTTACAGATGGCCGACCGATCGGTGTCCTATCCAAAAGGTATAGTGGAAGATGTGCTTGTAAAAGTGAAAGATTTCATAATTCCCGCCGACTTCGTGGTGCTTGACATGGAAGAAGATCGGAACATCCCTTTGATTCTGGGAAGACCGTTCCTGAAAACTGGTGGGGCTCTGATTGATATTCGAGACGATAAACTGACATTCAGAGTCAACAATGAGTCAGTAACTTTCTCTATATATAAGGCGATGCAGAAGCACAACGATGGTAGCTACAAGGAGGAATGCCATATGATCGACTGTTTCAGGCCAGTATTATCCTCACCATTCGCCTCTCTCAAAGGTGAGCCGGATTTTCTGGAGACTTGCCTACAACACTCACTCTTCTCGTCGTCAAATCTGGAGGAAGCAGAAGGAGAGATCGTGGATCTAGTGATGGAACTAGATGTATTTGAGGAAGTAACTCGAGAGAAGGAGACCAAAAGAGAACCACCGCCGGGCCGATCTCGCCCGAAACATCAAGACAGCAAGTCATCATCGATCAACGGCGAAGGATTGTCGATCGACGACAACTTCATACCCCCGTCGATCGACGGTGGGTCAGCGTTGATCGACGCCCGTGCAGCAGTACTCCAGAAGTTTTCTTCGACATAAACAGCGAGACGTGGAAAAGGGATTTTAGTTGTAGAATCATCGTCGATCGATGGACAGCAAGCGTCGATCGACGCCCTCTTCTGCAAGCTGAAGTCTAACTCCGATCCGCCAAATCTAGAACTCAAACCTCTTTCGACACATCTCAGGTACGCTTTTCTGGGACAAAATGATACTTACCCTGTTATTGTTTCTGCATACTTGACACAGGGGGAGTTGGAGAAGTTACTGCGAGTCCTACGGCAGTACAAAAGCGCCATTGGATGGACATTGGGAGACATAAAAGGGATCAGCCCCTCGCTTTGCATGCACAAGATCATTCTCGAGGAGAATGCTGCACCAAAAAGACAAGCACAACGGCGGTTGAACCCTATCATGCAAGAAGCTGTGAAGAAGGAGGTTCTCAAGCTCCTTGACCATGGGATGATCTACCCAATCTCCGACAGCAAATGGGTGAGCCCTACACAAGTTGTAGCAAAGAAAGGAGGGATGCAGATAGTAAAGAATGACGATGGAGAAGAAGTGGCGACAAGACCTGTCACGGGTTGGCGATTCTGCATAGATTATCGGGCATTGAATACCGCTACGTGCAAGGATCATTTTCCTCTTCCCTTCATTGATCAGATGCTTGATCGTTTATCTGGTTACCCTTTCTATTGTTTTCTTGATGGTTATTCAGGGTACAACCATATAGCTGTGGCGCCGAAAGATCAGCACAAGACCGCATTCACATGCCCTTATGGAGTTTTTGCCTACCGACGGATGCCATTCGGACTGTGCAATGCACCGGCTACTTTCCAGAGATGCATGATGGCAATCTTCCACGATCTGATCGAAGATGTCATGGAGGTATTTATGGACGATTTTTCTGCGTTTGGTAGCTCATTTGATGTTTGCTTGCAGAATCTAGCTACCGTACTGGAAAGATGCACCGAAACAAACCTCTGTCTCAACTGGGAGAAGTGCCACTTCATGGTGCAAGAAGGAATTGTGCTAGGACACCGAGTATCAGCCGAAGGACTAGAGGTTGATCGAGCGAAAGTAGCAGCAATAGAAAAGATGCCGCCACCAGCAATTGTCAAAGCGGTGAGAAGTTTCCTTGGACACGCAGGGTTCTACAGAAGGTTCATCAAGGATTTTTCAAGGATCTCGCGGCCGTTGTGTAATCTACTAGAGAAGGATGTCTCTTTCGTCTTCGACGAGGACTGCATGCAAGCCTTCGAGAAGTTGAAAGCAACCCTTGTGACTGCTCCAGTACTTACTTCTCTGGATTGGAGCGAGCCGTTCATCCTGATGTGCGATGCCAGCGACTATGCTGTTGGAGCAGCCTTGGGGCAATTGAAAGGAAAGCTCTTCCATGTGATTCACTACGCCAGCAAGAGTATGAACCCAACCCAGTGTAACTACACCACCACTGAGAAAGAAATGCTAGCAGTGGTATATGCCTTCGACAAGTTCTGGTCCTATCTGATAGGATCCAAAACTTTTGTCTACATCGACCACGCAGCTATCAATTACTTGTTCGCCAAGCAAGATGCAAAGCCGAGACTGATAAGATGGATCCTACTGCTCCAAGAGTTTGACCTAGAGATCAAGGATAGAAAGGGAAGTGAGAACGTGATTGCCGACCATCTTTCAAGACTCGAGCCTCCAGCTGAAGGAGATGATCAGGAACTAAGGATCTGAGAGACCTTCCCGGACGAGCAAATTTGTGCCCTAAGGGATCTGAGAAAGACGTATGAGTCAAAGACACCATGGTATGCGGACTTTGCCAATTACTTGGTAGGCGGCATACTTCCACCAGACTCCTCTCCTTATGCAAAGAAAAAGTTCCTCCACGATGTCAAACTCTATTATTGGGAGGACCATTATCTTTGGAGGAGATGCGCAGATGGGATTATCCGGCGTTGCGTGCCTCAGTCAGAGTGGCATCAGATCTTTGCTGCCTGTCATTCAGCTCCTAGCGGCGGCCACCATTCGGCCAATCGTATGGCATTCAAGATCCTCGCGAGCGGATTCTATTGGCCTTCCATCTACGAGCTCTGTCGAGGATGGATAACAAGCTGTGATCGCTGCCAGAGAACCGACAACATCTCGCGTAGGGATGAGATGCCCCAAACGCCGGTGGTCAAAGTCGAGATATTTGATGTATGGGGGATTGACTTCATGGGACCATTCCCGCCATCTCATGGTTTCTCCTACATCCTGCTCGCGGTGGACTATGTTTCAAGATGGGTTGAAGCAGTTCCAACAACCGCCAATGATTCAAAAGCAGTCATCAAATTCCTTCAGAAACTCATGACACGTTTCGGCACGCCAAGAGCCCTAGTAAGTGATAGGGGGTCTCATTTTTTGTAACAAATGGCTTGCCTCTCTTCTTTGCAGGTACGGAGTTAAGCACCGCGTTACTACCCCCTACCATCCTCAAGGGAACGGGCTGACTGAACTCTCCAACAGAGAGATCAAGCAGATATTGGAGAAAATGGTGAAGCAGCGGAAGGATTGGGCTGTGAAGCTCGATGATGCTCTTTGGGCATACCGCACTGCTTACAAGACTCCCATTGGAACCTCTCCTTATCAGCTTGTCTTCGGGAAAGCTTGCCACCTCCCCGTGGAGATGGAGCACAAGGCTTGGAGAGCCGTGAAAGAGTTAAACCTAGACTGGAAAACGGCTGCATCGGAACGTGCCATGGCGCTGAATGAACTGGAAGATTTTCGAGACGAGGCCTACGAGAACAACATCATCTACAAGAGACGAGCGAAAAGGTTCCAGGACAGAGGAATCCGCCCACGTATCTTTGGTCCGGGTGACAAAGTTCTCTTATTCAAATCTCGACTTCGCTTCATGCCTAGGAAACTGCAGTCAAAGTGGGCAGGGCCATATACCGTTACCTGCCAAATTTGCAATGGTGTAGTCGAACTAGCTGGCCAAGATGGAAGGAACTTCACGGTAAACGGACAGAATTTAAAGCCGTACTACACCCCACTCGACATCTGCGTGGTGGAGAAGTACTATCTCAACCGTCCGTAGGGAAACAGGTATCGTCGAGCTAGCGATGTTAAACCAAGCACTTGTTGGGAGGTAACCCAACAATTTTTGTTTTTCAGCTTTCAGTTTTTCAAATTCCAGAGTCAGGGTCCCGTTGATCGACGGAAGTTTTTAGGCATCATCGATCGATGCTAAATGAGCGTCGATCGATGCTCGCGATTCCGAGGCACGGGCAGAGACTTATAAAACGGGATTTTTATCCCCTTTTCAAACACAAACACACACGCACGCACCCTCTCAACCCAAAACACCCTCGGTTCGATTTTTCTCTCCAAAACTCGCAAAATCCACGCAAGGTACGTATCCTAGACTACTCCTCTACGATTATTTAACGATTTTTGCATGATTTGAGCAGGATTTTTGTAAATTTTGGCCTTGGAACCCTTATTTCAATTTCTTGCTCGTGTGTCGATTTCATTGCAAACTTCGCTCATTGGTCGATATGTATTATAGTCTTAGTCGATATATGTACTTTATGTGAACTTGTATCCGTTGGAATTACCCAATTTTGATGGTAGCAAGTTTTGGGGGAATCCTTAAATTGGGGGAATTTTTGAATTTATGTTTTTAAGGATAATTGTCGAATTGGGGATGTACATTGGGTGCTTGGGATGTGAATTGCGTGAATGTGTATTCAATTTTGCATTGGTAGAAGCACGTTGGGCTTAATTGCAATCTTTGTTCGATAATTTTGTGCTTGAGAATTGTTTGATTGTTGGATATTTTGCTAAACAATTCCTTAATTACCCTTGCAGCAAAAATGACTGATGCACCGACCTTCACCACCCAAGAGGCCGTCGAACGCTATCATAGGTTCGGGGGTAGGAAGTACACCATCAAGCAGACATTGTACCCCTGCTCAAGGACGATGAAGAAACTCGGCATCCGGGAGGATGTTCTGACCATGCTGAACAGGGTTGGATGGAGGACCTGGATGACACGGCGATGGCCGACTTACCCATCGCTCGTGCTGGAGTTTTTGGCAACCCTTGAGGTGTTCGAGGTCCAGCCGGAGTCCGAGCCTACCTCCATCAGTTTCCAGCTGAACAATGAGACCCATATTCTTTCGAGGAATGTCCTCGACGAGATATGGGGGGTCTCAACTGACGGCACTGGCACCCCTACGGCGCATTTCAACAACGTCGAGTTTTGGAGGCTGATTGCAGCCGATGCCCAAGCTGATCCAAACCTCTTCGATGTCGGCAACCTGAAAGCGTCTTCAATTGACAACCCCGTGTTTCGCTACCTTCAGCGATGCATGGGGGTGTCCATCTCAGGACGGCACGAGAGTACTAAGGTGAGAGTGGGGGAGCTCTACGCCTTGTCCTGCTTCCTCCCTGGAGACCACTTCAGCTTCGCCACCCTCATCATGGACCACAGGAGGCACCAACTCAAGGCCACCAAGGGCAACATTTGGAGTGGGGGATTGATCACCCCGATTGCCGAGCATCTGGGGATCGACTTGTCCGACCTTGAGGTACTTCAAGACGAGAAGGGATTGGGCACCAACCTTTTAGTTCGGATGCAGGTTCTTCTACCCCGCGAGGGCGGATGGCTCTTGAAGATGTCGAACAGGGACAAGTTCCCGTTGTCGCAGCCGGCCCTCACCCGAGTCACCGATTATCACTTCCGTGATAATTGGCTGATGAGTTCCCCCGCCCACTTGGCGGCCATGGTTGGAGCCCGAGGAGGAGCAGGCACGCTCAGAGTCATTCACCAACTGGAGGCACAGCCCGGCCAGGGACAATTTGATATCCCATCACAGCAGGGGATAGGGGATGATGCGCACGTGCAGCAACATGTAGGAGTCGAGGGTGCAGCGCCCGGATGGACAGGTGGGGCGTCGTCCAGTCACTACCCCGGAGAGTCTTCCTCTTCCGGCATTAACTTGGCGACCCTCTACCTCTACATGCAGCAGCAGGCAGCCTTGCAGGCAACGGAGCAGGAGCTTCAGGGCCAGTTTCGCCAGCACGTGACCACGAGGCTTGACACACTCGAGGATCAGATGCAGAGACTGCTCCAGAGCACCGAGCCGGACTCCACCTACGTCCGCCGCCAGCGAGAGCGTCGGACCCGCAGGCGGTTACTTGCCGATGATGCCACCCCGGATAGTGCGATGGATGAGTGAGGTACCGTTTCTCTTTTTCGATCTAACTTGCAAACTTGTCCACTCCTCGGAGTGAAACAAGTTTGGGGAGATGATGATTGGAAAAGGGAAACGTTTTTGTTTGTTTGTTTGTATTCCATTCACTACTTTCTTTTTATCTTTTTATTTCTTTTTGTGTTTTATTTTCAAACCATCACCATCCTTGTTGTTTTGCTTCAGTGTGAATAGTTGATCTCTGCAATAATATTTCTTCAGAACTAGTACTACATTGAATTTTGATTTGTGGTATTTTCTAAGATAGGAAAGTCTAGACAATTATTTAGGAGCTTTTGAACATAGGGCAGTCGGAACTTTGGATTGTGTTGGTATTGAAAATATGATTTGTCTTCTCCTAGAAATTGTGATTGTTGATTAGGACTTGAGATATTTGTGAAATAAGCATGATAATCTATGTGATAGAGTAGCCGATGATAGGAGTCTTTTTATTTGATAAGTTGAGCTTTGAAGTATAAATTATTGCATGAAAACTGATTAATGTTGGATAATTTTTGAGGAGAACAAAATTCAGCCCTGAGAAAATTTGTGCCTATCTTTCTTTTGTTGAGTGTCAGGATTAATGATTGATTTCCTAGAATTTGACTTATTTCTCTCTTGAGATTGCATTAAGTGTGGTAATAGGGTGAATATGATTTTAGGCAAGTTCTTTCATAGCCATTTCCCATACACTAACCTGAATTTTCCACTTGTAACTGATAAGCTCGTTTTTCTACTCACTTATCGCATTGTTTTTTTTTCTTTTATGCATTTTAGTACGTTTTCTTGAATAAACTGAGCATGAGTGTATATTAGAGGGTGTTACGCTTGCCATGGTAAGATTTTGCAGGTTTTAGGCCAAATTCAATGGAGAACCCGTACCGAAAGCAGCAGATGTTCAAAGAAACAATCACTACTTCTTCCACCGATGGAATCTGAGCTAATGGAGCATGTCATTTGAAAGATCTTTGCATTAGCTTTCCAACACAACTGGAATCAGATCAATCGGAGTTTGGATTCAAGAGTTATGGCCAAAACCGTGAGACTGCGCAGAAAGGTCGGAAGTGGCGGAAACGTCTCTGTTTCGACCGAAATGAAGCTATCTCGGCCGGGCCGAATTCTCCATCTCGGCCGTGGCAAGGGCCATCTCGGCCGAGACAGACTTGTTTGGCGAGATTTTCACATATTTTGGGCGAGAATTGCTTGGGGAACAAGATATACATCAATATGGAAGCAATAAATCATACCTTTTGAAGATATGCATCCAAGGCCTCAACCCTACTACTATATAAACTCTTCAATAGCTCAGAATTATTAGCCCCTTTTAGTTTTGAAACCCTTTCTTTTAGTTTTTATCTTCTTTCCCCTTTACAGTTTTTACACCTTTATTTTTCTGTTTTCTTTAGAATTCCTCTTTACTTTTATTTGTTGAACCTTTACTTTTTAATGCAATCTTTATTTTTCCCTGCAATGTTTTTCTTCAATATGTTAGGCTAGAACCCTAAA
>JAPKLW010000637.1:289438-360969 GCA_026898455.1 Plectranthus barbatus | reverse complement strand
CTGGAATCTGTGCTTTCTAATATTTGAATTTCTCTCTTTAATTACTTATTTTGAAAAAACCCAAAACCCCAAAAAAATTGATTTGCCCAAACAAAAGATCTGAAAACCATATCCAGTACATGATTTTCCTTCATTGCACTATCCCTGTGGGTTCGACAACCTTCGGGTACTTATAAATTTATTTGTCCTATGCTATAATTTGTATGCAGATTTAGCATCGATCAGTAACCCCTTTGAGCCTAGAATGAAAATTTCTTTGATTAGAAGGGTTGAGGAAGTGAAAATAGTGAAATATTTGGAAGGTGTTTAATGAGAAATATGAGTTTGAGCCCTGGAAGAAAGAATATGGGTTTCCATGAAAAAGAAAAAAATCGAGAGAAGTGAACATTGAGTGAAAAAGAAAGAAAAGAAAGAATTTCTGAGTTTGAAGATCGTAGTTCACCATTGAAAAGAAAAGAAAAAAATAATGAGTAAGAAACCCTAGAAAATTTTGTAAGGACTAGAAGGAATGAGGATGTGTTGTGGTTATGATATGTTTGGTTTGTTGGGGAAGAATTGTAAGCATTTAAGTCACTTAGCCAAATTTATCCCACCTTTTAGGTAAGCCACATTACAACCAAAATAAGACCTAATTGATTCCCTGAATATCCACACTAACAAGCAGTGGAGAGATGAGAAATCTGTCAAACTTATGGTGAAATAATCTGCAATCTTGGGTGAGTGAAAACATAACCCTTTACTCTTTGAGCGACGTGTGCAAACACTTTCCGGTGAGGTTCCTCCTCAATAATTAACAATAAAAATATATTTTGATTGCATAATTTATATGAATGGGTGATGCTTGGATAATAAAATAGACTTGTGAGGCATTGCACACTTTTATCTGCATGTGATTTAAATTATTATCTTACAAATTGATCGAGGACGATCAATGGTTTAAGTTTGGGGGAGTTGATAAGTTGATATTTTTACCAACTTATCTATTGTTTCTTTGTCTATTTTGGTGATGTTTGGATCGTTTTTAGTGACTTTTCGAGCATACATTGGCTTTTGTGCTTTTTATGGTGTGTTGGATGAATCATGCAGGTTTTTGGAAACTTGTTCGCTGCAGCTTCAGAGAAGATCGACGAAAGAATTCGAAGAGATCGATGCAGGAGTACTGGAGCAGAACCACCGTCAATTGACGATGCTTTGTCCTTCCTGTCGATCGACGAAGGTTGGCCGTCGATCGACGGAGTGTCGCGGAGCAGACCATATCTTTTCTGTTTTCTGAAGATAAACACATATCTAGCTCCTAGGTTTGGTAGGATTCATCCACAACATCTATAAAAAGGCTGAAGAATTCGAAAATCAAAAGAGAGCAAGAGAGGAGATCGAAAATCAAGAGAGAAAGGTAGAGAGAAGAGAAGTAAATTGAGAGAAACATCACAAGGAAGAAGAAGAAGATCATTGGGTTTGAGATTGAATCTTTGGGGAAGATTCAGTTTTCCTTTTCATCTTTTCTTTTCTTGTTCATTGTCTATGATGATTAAGATTAGAATTATGTGTAACTAATTGTCTTCTCAGATTCTAGGTTTTCAAACTATCAATGTATGCATGTTTTGATTAATTGAAGTTATTTTTCCTTTCCCTCACAGTTTGTGAAATCTGGTTTTATTCTTAATCTTGGGTATGTTGGCCACTAACTTAGGATTACTAGTTGGAAATTAGAGACGTAACTGTAATAGTTTTCAATCGAAAGAGATTTTCACAATATAATCTGATTTCTTATCGTAACTGAAGGGATAGATTGTAGGAATAAATCTGTAGAACTTTAGGAGTTAGTTAATTAATCGTGAGACCGACAGGAGATAGATAATTAATTAATCCACTTTATGAATTGTCCAACAAAGAAGTTCATAATAGCTTTCTGATGTTTCACTGTGTAGAGGAATTAAAATTGGAAAATAATCAATTTGTTTATGCATGTCATACTTGATAAGGAGAAAAACCTAGAATCTGTACTTTCTATCCTTTAGGTTTTTCAAAATAAGTTTATTTTCATACTTGTTTTCTTGAGGTAATTAAATTTCAAAACCCTTTATTTTTAATTCTACCTATCCAGCACTTTAAGAACTTTTAAGTTAGTACTTAGGATTTTTCGTTGTTCCTTTCCTCGTGGGATCGATAATTTAAATTGCCGCTATATTATTAGCTTTGCTAAGTCGCGGGTTGAAAATATACGCGATCACATAGCATTTTGTTGGAATTGTTTGTTGAATTTATGTTGGAATTTTTGTCGAATAGCAATTTGGTTGTTGAATTTTTGTTGGAATTATTGTCTAATAACATTTTGTTGAATCTTTGTTGGATTTTTGTTAAATTAAAATACATTATGAGTCGAATAGCAATTTGGTTGTTGAATTTTTGTTGGATTTTTGTTAAATTTGTTAAATTAAAATACATTATGTCGAATATTTCATAATTGTTGCATTTTGTGTTTGATTTGTGCAGCCACAGTGGATTAGGCCCTCTTTTTCCTGGTCCAAATACTAAAGTGACCTTTTTAGAGACTATTAATGATACATTATATTCAACAGGGGGTCAAGGGTTGCTTAATCAATTTATTAATGGGCCGTTCGGTAACTTATTAACTTGGAAAAAGGATGGTCCTAGTGCATCGCAACCATTAATCGAGCTATTAGGCTTTCAAATTACTAGTGAATCCCCTAATGCTTTATGGCTTTTTATTAATGGGCAGATTATAGAATTTGTAGTGCCAGAATCTGCATTAGTTACAGGATTTGTTTTTGGTTCTAGTGCTTTTGATCCCTGTGCCGATCATGATCCTTCTAGCACTTCAGTTTTTCATACAGTTTGTGGGGGTAAGAATCTTAGCGCAAGAGAATTATTGATGATTTTTAGGGATAAAAAATAGAACGCACTAATTAGGGTTTGTACTTGAGGGTGACTAATATATTAGCAACTTGGAATTTTGCTTTAGGACTTTCCGAAAAATGAAAGATTGAGAGTTCGGTATATGTCTGGTTGAGGATTTGGGTAGGTGGGGTTCATTTCCATGGGGGGCATATGTTTTTCAGTGTTTATGTTATTATTTGGACCTTGCCCCTACCAGAGCAGATTGAATCAGTGGTGAGAGCTTTATTTTAGGCGGACCCATTTGGGCATTACAGGTGTAATTTAATTTTGTTAATTAATTCTTACACCTACAAGAGTGAAATATTTTATGTTATTTTTTGTAGGTGTGGGCCTATGAGGCCATTCCTAAGTTGGGTCGTGCCTGCGCTATTCTGCGAAGGCCTGATGCACTCCCTCGATTTATGAAATAGGAGTTTTCGAGGCCGGATACGATTGATTGGGGGCAACTCTTTATTCAAGATGAGGTATGTAATTTGTTGGCTATCTAGATTATCCTTTAATATTTTTCTAATTGTTAGTAATTTAATTCATAGCTTGAAGTGAGTTCTAATTTGAAGGCTTCTCTTGCCGAGAAGGAGATGTTATATTTTACTTCTGCGGAGATGGACAATCCGATTGGGGTACAGTTCCGACTGCCAGAGAATCCAGTACAGGGTGCAAGACGGGGTGTAGGACGGGGTGCGGGATGGGGTGCAGAAGAGGGTGCTGGACGGGTTGGGAGAGGAGCTGGTGGGGAGACAGAGGGAGGATCACAACCACCATTTTTGGGAGGATCACTGCCGGAGACCTTTACACCGTTACGTAGAAGTATTGGATAGTATCCGGACCATTATTCATGAGGTACTGACAGAGAGGGTGATCCCTCTAGTTACAAACTTATTCCGTGCATCTAGATGCCATCATTGCGCAGATGTAGATGATGCAGCCTTTAGAGAGGTCTTGGCTCGTGATAGGAGTCGTAGGGCCCATATAGAGACAGAGCATGAGATTGAGAGGAGTAGGACGAGTGTATCTGGTGGTGAGATCAGTAGGAGGCCGGAGGAGACGGAGAGGAGGAGGACAAGTGTATCTGGTGGTGAGACTAGTAGGAGGCCGGAGGAGACGGAGAGGAGGAGGATGAGTGTATCTGGTGGTGAGACTAGTAGGAGGGGGGAGGAGGCGAATGCAAAGAGGAGGAGGATGATTGTATCTGGCGGTGAGACCAGACAGAGGCTGGAGGCGATGGAGGGTCAGAGGAGGGATATGAATATTGGTCTTGGTAAGAGACCTGTAATCCCTGAAGAGTGTCAGAGTGTTTCTGGTGATCGGGATCATCGAGTACTAGTTTTACTAGACAGTTCTGATGATGATGATGCTGCTACCTCGCACCCAGGGGGTCCTGGAGACACCAGTCGCCAACTTAGGAGGACGACTGATCGTAGTGATTTTATATCCTTACTAGCACATGATATTCCAGATTTGGTAAGTATTATTATTTAATTTCATTTATGTATTTGAATTATAATGAGTGGAGAGATGGTCATGCCCATGCAGTCAGTGTACAAATGGGGGGATTCTGGCAATTCCCACAGACTTATTTTAGCTTTTTGGAGAATATTGACAACGATGTGACCCAAGATATTATAGATGCGTATATTCCAGTACTGCAAAGGAGGTTATATGTGACTGCAGAGACGACTGTTCGGGTTATTCTACAAGATTCTTTGTAAGTGAAGCATTCAACCACAAATTATTTTATATATTCTTTAGTATTAAGTATTTAATACTTATGTTGTATATTGCTTAAGATTTTGATGAGGCATCATTATCGTCGAGATGGAGCACCCCGCCTGGAGCCAGATGACCTCTTGGATTTCGGTAGAGGCAAAGAAACTTCGGTGTCAAAAGATTGGCTTGGTGCAGATACGGTAAGTACTATAATATTACAATTTAATGCAAAATAATATTAATTTATATAAGTAGTTAACAATTGTTTATGAATCTTTATTTTTGTAGATTGTGTTACCTGTATTCCTGCTTACTCACCGGGTTGCTGTGAAAATAAGAAATCATACGGTACACATATATGATGCCTATTTGGCGAAGGTTAGTCTTCAAGAGCGTGCCAGATTGGGCAAAGAACTGGCAAAGATGAAAAATAAGTTGAAGCATTATCTGAGAGCCATACGCTATTGGGAAAGGAACAGTCTCCAGCTTACTATTCGCCCTGCCGCCCCGCCAGAGATTCGATGGACATGATTTTTCCACGGGGTGCTTCCGAATCAATGTGCAACTTATAGTCTAGCATGTAGGGATTTTCAGAGAACCGAATCACAAAAACCCATGTGAACCGGATCGATTTATAGATAATTGCATATAATCAAAATTCACAAAAACCTTGCATGCTTCTATGAATTTGATTCGATTCGTGGATTGAGAGATTATCGTAATTCCGTAGAGTCTGATCCGATCTTTCGCGTTTGAATATCCAACTTTAATTCAACCACGCAATTCGATTAAATCTGTGGAAACAGAAATTAGACATCTAATTTCTAGATAAAATCAAAAATCCCAGAAAGAGAAGAAAGAAAATCTTGTTCTCCAGATCAGATCTTGAGGGCTGTATCCCAATGCTATTCAGATCTGCTACTGGTGAGGACTCCACAGATCTATAGTTGTGCAAGGCCAGAATCAAAATTCTCCTCCCTCTGCACAAAGTCGTCGCTCACTCTCTCTCTCAACCTAGGGATTCAACTGATTTGAATGTTATGAAGTGGCTAGGGTTTTGAGAGAGAGTGTTGTCTATTTATGGACCTAGGGTTTTAACCCTAATGGGCTATTGGGCTCAATTCAACATATTTAATTGGGCCAGTCCTAGGACCTAATGCAAATAATAAAGTGGGCCACTAAATTAATTAATTCCCATATCCACAACCCATGACACAATTGATTAATTAATATTAATTCTTTTTCACCACAGAATTAATACTGACCTACCCCTTTATTACCACATTATGAGAATGGGTTGCATTAATTGAGAATCCCCATATTTAAGGTTACCGGACATTCATTAATTAATCGGAGCTTCTAATAAGCTCTATCTACAATTAATTAATATCTTATTATTCCTGAGTAGTACCACTCAATCCTAATCACTCGTGCTTGAACTTAATCAGCCTGCAGGACTTTGGCACGATGAATGTCATTGAGCTCCTCAGGGAATGTCCCCATCCAATTACTCGGATATGGTTACCTAAACCCAGTCTCAGGCGGTACTACACGAACTGCTGTTACCCAAGATGCGGATATACGAGCACGTTACTTAGGCTCTCCACCATGGCAAGTCAAAGCAACAGTCAACCCGTGCAAACCCCTGAACCTTTGTTAGGATTTGGACTCAATCAATAACGAGATCTTGTATTCGCTGATGTCAGATAGACGAATACATCTCACTGCGGTCCATCAATATGCCACCCTTGCTACCAGCATGTCAAGTAACCAAGACAGACTACTTATTCCGACAATGTCGCAGCCATCCGGACAGACGTATCCTCATACGCTGTCTCGGCTGTGATCAGGTTTATGTCTCACTAGGTCAAGTGATCATTTTGTCTTCTGCGATCTACTACACGCCGTATGATCGTTCCTATTGGTGAGATAAGAGGATACCATTGTTACATACATGTAAGATTGTTTGACAGATAGGATAAATAAACCGTTGTATACTCATAATAAATGCTTTCAGTATACAAAACCCATCATAACACATATTGAAATGCTCTTGTTTCGACGTCCGACACGATCATGGCTTGAGAGCGATGCAGGCACGTACCTTTATCGTACCTTTATAGCATTAGGGATATTTGAGTATACTACCGATGGTTGAGAGATTAGTTTTGTTTAGTGTTTTAATTGAACACTTTTATTGGTGTAAACTATTTTAGTTTATGATTATTCTATCTCACTTATTTGTCATGCAAACAAACATTTATTAAAATGTTGAAATAAGCATACAACTAAGAACCAAACATTACAATTTATTGATTGTCCGGGAAGGGATCAGGACAACTTCATTTCGTATGACCATCTGATCTACAAATACTACACCGCTTAGGGGCACGATGTCTGCTGGTAGAAGATTGAGAATGCTCTGCACCCGATGGACATCGACTGTTTCTAGGGCGACCTGCTTGACGTGTTATTATTGGAGGCAAAACACCTACTGATGCTGCTTCTGATGAAACATCCCATTCAGCTTGAGGCGGTAGAGGATTAACAATCCCACCATATATCTCCCACCAAGTCTCGGTCTTGTAGTAAGGATAAATGTAGTCATACAGATTCAATCCATATGCCCTATAAAACAAAATTACTAACTATTAGAGGTTATAATTGAAAACTAATAATGATATACTTCATACCGAATTGCAGCTGCTGCATGAACGCACGACATTAGATTGAGTTGAATCTCACGACAGTCACAAAAATTAGATTGTAGATCCAAATTCCAAGATCGAGTGCTGTCATTGACCTTAAAGGCATGTTGCAATGTGGCAACCACGTTGTATGAGCGTGCTTTCTCCACCAAAGGTTCCATCTTTGCTACAGCCTCCTCCGTCAAATCATTAGTCCAATTAGCAGCTTTGGCACGTCGCTGGTCGAACCAATGTTCGACAATACTTCTATACGCTTCTAACAATGAGCAGATTGGCAAACAATGAGCATCCAATAGTCTTGCATTGACGACCTTGGCCGCATTTGAGGTCAAGAAACTATACCGACAAACAGGACACTTCGATTTAGTCCACTTTTCAGGTCTGACATCCATTAACTTGTCGTATGCTGCCGGATTTGAAACTTTCATTTGATCCATAACCTGCTTAAATATAGTTAACCGATACGCATACGTAGCACGATGGTACAACGGGACAATGTTCAGACGGAAGCTGGTTAATTTATTATGTAAATGATAATAACAAAGTCCGTGTGCGGTACCTGGATACACTGCACTGATAGCATTCAAAATGCTAATGTGTTGGTCGTATACAATCAATAATTGATCGTTGCAGCCAAAAGCCATCTGGAGTCGAGTCATAAACCAAATCCAAGACTCTTCATTCTCTATCGGGCCTACATTGATGGCAAGTGAGAAGACCTGTTCATTACCATCTTTGGTAACAACAAATAAAACTCATTTGTTTCTTCCCTTCAAATGAGTAGCATCGACAACAATAACCTGTCTCAGGGAAGAATCGAAAGCACTTCGACAAACACCTAGTGCCACAAACAAGTGGCGAAAATGTCCATCCAGAGCAATATCAAGATTTGTCAGCGTCCCTGCATTATACTGAACAAGTACCTCAAGGTACCTCGGCAGCATATTGAAAGAATCTTTGACACCACCATACAACATCGAAAGGGCTGCGTTTCGTGCTTTAAGCGTAGAACCATAAGTCGTACGGATGCAAAAACTTCTTTGCAGCTCGGCCATAATCTCACGCAGTTTGATGAGTGACCCTTGCCGACGCATCTTCTTTGCAAAATAAGCAGCCACAACTTTTGAATTAACATTACATGCTCCAACACCAGCAAGATTCATCCTACAACTATGAATAGGTTTGAACTTGCGTACAATCCAACAGTGAGCTTTGCACGTAGCATGTATAAGAAATGAACAACTCTCATCTCGTTTGTACTTGTACTCAACACGAGTACTGTCAGACCGGGCAACTTTAAATTCTTATCTCTGCTCCATATGCCAGAGACCAATAGCAACGAACAAATCATCTCTGCTCCAAAATATGGCACCCTCCGTCAACTCCTGGTCCAGTATAGCTGCGACGTCTTGCAGGGCGGGTGAATCAGAAGTATCCAATGTAATGATTGGAAGTAACCAATTATTTAATTGGACTTCCAGACCTTCAGGTAGAGGATGAGCCGACAAAAGATTTGAAACAAAAGCATTCATACCACCAACAGATTGCACCCAGCCAGAAAATTCAGCCACCGTACAATGCATTAAAGATTTGTTGAAATCCTCATCCTCTGACTCAGACGAGTCTTCATCCTCCTCCTCATTATCGTCATCATCAGACTCCACTAAACCACCACCCTCATTTAAGTCGGGAATATGTGAACTCCTGCTTGCACCACCTTCGTAAGGTTGATCAAAGAACATAGAAGAATCAAACCTTTGAAGGTCCTCCGATTATGGACTGAAAGTAGCATTCAGCGGTGGATTAAAGGAAGATATGAACGGTCTGTACGGGGATGGCTCCCGCTGAGAACTCCCAACACCGATGTTGATTACATTGTTGAAAACAACATAAACGTTGGGCTCTGAAAAACAAAGCAAAGCCGCTTCAGATCAACATCCGTCGCCAACAACGATCTTACATTTCTTCCACTGTGACTCTGGGCTGTATAATAGAGATTATACTGAAGTTGAATATTTTCGGAATCCAGAAGCGACTGGATGCTATTTCTTAGATATTGTATGGAAAGATTGGTCATTGGGATGTAAACCAACCTTTCCTTTCCACCGACGTAGTTGGATGAATCATCAAATTGCCCATTGTAATGAACAAATATAGTGCACCAATTATCCATTTAAAAAAGAGGGAAATGAGAAAATTAAGTGAATCTGTAGAAGATGGAGAGAATAAGGAACAAAGATATAGTGAATGTGTATGCTTCGTCTTTTGCAAATGAATTGGATTTTATAGATAAACCAATCTCAATTATTTTCATGAATTGATTGGACTTTTCAAATACAGTAAATGACCATTTACTCATGTAGTGTACGCAAAATTGACATCCACTCATGTAGTAAAAAAGAAAATTGATTGTGATGCATTATTCATGTCAGTATATTTTATGAGCTCATTTGACCAATATTGTATGTAAAAAATTGAGAAAATAATGCACATAGGACAATAATGCATGTAAATAATCGATGGTCATGTAATTTTCATGTCAGATTTTTTATGACTTTATTGGACCATAGTGCGTGAAAAAAGTAGGAAAAATTATGCATATGAAAAAAAAAATAAAAAAATAACGAAACCGACCCGATACTGACCGATTCAGACCCGATACCGACCCGGGTCGAAATCGGGTCGGTATCGAGTCTGAATCGGGTTAGTTTCAGTAAGTTCCATGTCTATTGCCCCTATTTTTGGGTCGGTCTCGGTATGTTTCACGAGTCTGACCCGAATAAGACTGAGATAGATCCGGAATCAGACCCGGACTGCAATTACATAATATGAATTTTCATTTTTTTTATATCCGAAACTAATATCTTAATTATAAAATCTATTTTAAGTAATCATATCATTATCATGTAAACAATGATTGAATCAAATTTGGCAAAACCCACTTCCCCATGTAAAATTTTCTACTTTTGAGTATTTTTGATATGTGTTATAAGAAGTGGGTATTTTTTATATACGCTTTATAAAAATGGGTATTTAAAAATATTTCCACTAAAAAAGGGCGAAAATTTAATAAAAAAAGAAAAGAAAGTTCGAACAAAAAAAAAAACAAAACAAAAAGAGTTCGAAAAAAAATAATAGTAAAAAAAAGTGTCAAAAAAATAAAAATAAAAAAGGGATTAAAAATAATTCAGAAATCCCTAATTTCTTGATTTCTACTAGTGTCTTTTTGCCTGTTTTTCCGGTAAATCCCATTTTTGTCGTAACTTTTGTGTCCGGTGTCTGTTTTTGGCTTAATTATGCTTTTCGGAAACGTCTCAGCGAGATCTACAAGACCCATTACTTTGCGGTAACATAAGGTGCTTTTTGGCCAAATTCCATTGTTATCGAGTAGTTATTGCCCTCCGAAAGTTTTTCCGAATAATTTTTTCATTTGTTTTTAATCATTTACCTTCCTAGAGTCGTTTAGAGTCATACCGTTTGAGTTCTTGGGCTGCGATCTAAACCTTCCGGCGAGGATCATATTGAAGTCCATGGGATTTTATAGGATTTTTTTGAGTTTTTCATAAAGGAGAAAATAGTGGTAAAAGGCAAGAGAGTGTGAGATTATTAGAGGGATTGAAAAAGCTATTTATATTGAGAGCAATACACGAGTGTGAGTGCTTTGACATAACTGAGTGATACACGAGTGTATGTGAGGTGGTGAGGTCCTTCTATTGTTTTGTTTATCTAACCTTTCTTGCAGGTATGTGTAAAAGTAATAATTCTGAGGAGTTGAAAGGAGATGAGATTGTTGGTGGTGGTCAAGTCAAGTACATGATGGAGGCCATGAAATCTGAATTGGTTAGGTTGCCAAAGAGTGAGATGAATGCCATGCATCAGCGAATGGATGATTTTGAGATCTCTGTGGCAGAAAAGACTTGACGGGAATCATCAGATAGCCATAAGAGTACTGGGAAAGGAGGACGTGGAGGTCGAGGTGGAAAAGGCTCGAATAGGAGACAGAATCTTCAGTATGAGGAGGATGTCGATGACTATGCCGAGGAGGAGTAATATGATAACAATCTGGTGACAATCAAGATGAACATCCCATCCTTCCAGGGAAAGAATGACCCCGAGTTATATCAGGAGTGGGAGCGAAAGGTGGAGATGATGTTCGAATGCCACAACTATTCTGAGCTGAAGAAAGTAAAGCTGGCTGCAGTGGAATTCTCTGACTACGCTCTCGTGTGGTGGGATCAGTTGGTCAGTAGTAGGAGGAGAAATAGGGAGAGATCTATAGATACATGGGATGAGATGAATGCAGTTATGAGGAGGCGCTTTGTGCTGAATCATTATTACCGAGAGCTGTATAACAAGCTGCAGAGTTTGAGGCAGGGTAATAAGAGTGTGGATGAGTACTATAAGGAGATGGAAGTGACTATGATCCGAGCAAATGTAGTGGAGGATAGAGAGGCGACAATGGCTAGGTTTCTGGCTGGTCTGAATTGAGAGATCCGGAATACAATGGAGCTGCAACATTATGTTGAGCTGGATGACATGGTCCACATGGCGATCAAGATTGAGGGACAGCTCAAGAGGAGGGGCAGCGGCAGTAATACGAGGCAGAACCCTACAGGTTGGAGAGAATACCAAATTGGCAGTGGTTCCACACCAAAACGAGCTCCGTGGAAGAAGGAGGAGGAGCAGCCTCGAGGGGCGAAGAAGTCGTTTGTGAAGCCCAGGTCAGATGCCGCAGTTCAAGTTAAATCTGTTGCCATTGAAACCCGGAATAGAGATCATAAGTGTTATAAGCGTCAGGGTTTTGGGCATATTGCTAATGACTATCCAAATCGGAGAGTCATGGTGATACGAGATGATGTAGAGATTGTGACTGATGAGGAGACTGATCCGGAAATGCCTGATTTGGATGATCCTGATGAGGAAGAAGAAGAGATTGTGGCGCCTGTAGCGCTGAATTTTATGATGAGAAGGGCGTTGAATGCCCAGCCTACAGCCGGAGATGTTGAGCAGAGGGAGAACATCTTCCATACACGTTGTCATATCAACGTTAAGGTTTGCAACATGATTATAGATGGAGGCAGCTGCACCAACGTGGCGAGTCAGTCGATAGTGACAAAGTTAGGGTTACAGGTGATGAAACACCCTAGACCATACAAGCTACAGTGGCTGAATGATAGTGGTGTCATCAAAGTAATGAAGCAAGTCAAGGTGCCGTTTCGCATAGGGAAATATGAGGATGAGGTGCTGTGTGATGTGATTCCTATGCAGGCGAGTCATATACTTTTGGGGCGTCCGTGGCAGTTTGATAGGCGAGTGAAGCATGATGGCTTCACGAACAAGTATTCCTTCGAGTACAGGCAGAAAAAGATCTCACTTGTTCTTCTGACCCCCTAAACAAGTCTATGAGGATCAACTCCAGTTGCAGAAGGAGTCGAGTGATGAGGTGCATCCACAAAATAAAAAGGAGAAAGGGGTGGTGCAACAGTCATTTCTAGCTAGGGTTGGGGATTTGAAGTGGGCAGTTCAGAAGGAGAAACCATTGGTGTTGTTGATCTACAAGGAGAACCTGGTTTTAACTAACATTACTGATTCTCTACCCCCTTCTATTTCCTCTCTTTTGCAGGATTTTAATCATGTATTTCCAGATGATACCCCAGCTGAGCTGCCCGCCATTTGTGGGATTGAGCATCAGATAGATTTCGTGTCTGGAGAAACCCTTCCAAATAGACCAGCTTACCGAACCAGCCCGGAGGAGAGGAAGGAGCTGGAGAGGTAGATTGGAGAGTTTCTGGCCAAAGGGCATGTGAGGGAGAGTTTGAGTCCTTGTGCTGTTCCAGTTTTGCTTGTGCCCAAGAAGGACTCGACCATGAGGATGTGCTGCGACTGCCGAGCTATCAACAACATTACGGTTAAGTATCGCCATCCTATCCCTCGTTTAGATGAAATGTTAGATGAGTTACATGGTGTTTGTGTATTTTCTAAGATAGACTTGCGAAGTGGTTATCATCAGATTAGGATTAAGGAGGGAGATGAGTGGAAAACTTCTTTTAAAACTAAGCTTGGGTTGTATGAGTGGGTAGTCATGCCTTTTGGTTTAACCAATGCTCCTAGTACTATTATGCGTCTTATGAACCATGTTTTGAGAGCTTTTATTGGCAGATTTGTTGTGGTTTATTTTGATGACATTCTGATTTATAGTAGGAGTTATGATGACCACTTTGAACATCTGAAGTTTGTTTTAGATGTACTTCGTAGGGAGAGACTGTTTGCTAACATGAAGAAGTACATCTTTTGCACAGATAAGTTGGTGTTTCTTGGCTTTGTTGTTAGTGCAGATGGAATGCAGGTGGATTAAGAGAAGATTCGAGCTATCAAGGACTGGCCGCATCCAAAAAATGTTGGCGATGTTGGCAGTTTTCACGGACTTGCCAGCTTTTATAGGCAATTTGTACCCCATATCAGCAACATTGAAGCCCCATTAACTGAAGTGATTAAGAAGACTGTGGAGCTTAGATGGGGAGAAGAGAAAGAGAAGGCTTTTAAGTTGCTGAATTACAAGTTGACACATGCCCCGGTATTATCTCTTCCTAACTTTTCTAAGACATTTGAGATTGAATGTGATGCTTCTGGGGTTGGTATTGGTGCAGTTTTGATGCAGGAAAAGAGGCTCGTGGCATACTTCTGCGAGAAGCTGAATGGAGCAACGTTGAACTATCCTACTTACGATAAGGAGTTGTACGCCTTGGTGAGAGCCTTAAAAATGTGGCAACATTACTTGTGGGCTAAGGAGTTCATTATTCACACCGATCATGAGTCGTTGAAGCATCTGAAGGGGCAGCACAAGCTGAATAAGAGACATGCAAGGTGGATGGAGTTTGTAGAGACCTTTCCTTATGTCATCTCGAGCAAGGACTTTGAGGGCTGGATTGAGCTTATTGATTAAAGACATTTGGGCTGCCAATGTTTCCAAAGAATCGATGTTGATTGAAGAGTTAAACAAAGGCCCAAAAATTATTAATTTAATTATGTGTAGTGATTGAGCTTAGTTTAATTTATTCAGTTATTTTGGGCCAACATGTTTAGGCCTTCTTTAAGTGATTTTTGAATTTAATTAGCTTTAATTTCAAATTTAATTCCTTCCTAGTTTAGGGATTTGAGTTGCCTATATATAGGCCTTGTATAGAACAATTTTGAGGCAGTTTTTTTAGTTTAATAAAATTTGTGAGGTTTTCTCCTTCAATTCTGAAAGCTCAAATTTTTGAATTCCTTATTCATCCATAGGAATTCGATTTCGACTAATCAATTGGACAGTCATATCTATTGGTGGTGTCTTCGCATATATCCTTCGTTGTTGGGTCAATTCGCTTCTTGGGTCGTAGGAGATATATTCTGGACTACAGTACTTGAAGGTGTTCGAATCCAATGGTGTTAGATCATTCCATCGTTCGATTCCAGTTTGCTTCCGCGTCGTGTCTGAGTCATACCGTTCGAGTTCCTGGGCTGCGATCTAAACATTCCGGCGAGGATCGTATCAGTCTCGTACTTTCTGGGTATGGAGTTTGCTCGGTCTACTGAAGGGATCTATATTACACAGACCAAGTATGCAACCGATATTATCCGCGATGCCGATTTATTAGATTGTTTTCCTACATCCACTCCATTGCCTGTTAGTCTCAAGTTTCTTGCAGCTAATACATATCCTTCGCCACTTCTTGATCATCCTGAGAAATACAGAAGGCTCGTGGGTCGTTTTCTCTATCTCAGCTACACAAGACCCGACCTTAGCTATACGGTTCAACAGCTCAGCCAGTTTGTGTAGAGTCCTCGTCTATCTCACTGGCATGCTGCCATTCATGTTATTCGTTATCTTGCAGGATGTCCTTCCCGCGGCTTTTTCTATTCATTCCGTAATAATCTCAATCTTACAGCCTATTGTGATGCGAATTAGGGAGCATGTAAGACTACCCGTCATTCGTTAATCGGGTACTGTATATTTCTTGGAGGTTGTCTAGTTTCTCAGAAGTCTGAGAAACAGACCACAGTTTCCTGTTCTTCTGCCAAAGCCGAATATCGGGCAATGGTGGCCACATCTCATTAGCTTCAATGGCTTTCTTTCAAGCTTCGAGATCTTCGCTGCCCCGTTTCTTTGCCCATTCCTTTGTGGTGTGATACTCAAGCTGCTTTACACATTTCTGAAAATCCTGTATTTCACGAGAGAATAAAGCACATAGACATCAACTGTCATGTGGTACGAGATTTATTCAAAACGGATTTTCTTCTTATGCAATATGTTAGGTCTTCTGCGCAGCCTGCTGACCATTTTACCAAAGCTCTCCTAGTTGCTTCCTTCTTCTTCCTTCTTTCCAAGCTTAACATTTGGAATGTTCAGCTTTCGGGGGGGGGGGGGGTGTTAACATTATGCAGAGTCGAGCCACACGAACAACACAACGAAGAGAAACCATGCATGTGAGAAGTCACGCATGCAAATCAAACAACACACAACAAAGGGAGTTCTAGAAGGTTGCGATAGAAAGCTTGAAGAATGGCCAACCTAGTCATCACTTATGCTTCTAGAATGTAGTTAGTTAAAATAGAAGCATCTAGAATCAGTTTTTTTTCATATCTCTTATTCGTCTATATATATAGATGAGAGTTGTAAATATTCCTTGTAACAGAATCATAACAGAAAATTTCTTTCGCTCATTTTCTCTCGTTCGATCTTGTGTGTGTGTTTCTCATGTTGTGGCTAGTTTCTTTAACAGCTTTATCGATGGAGTTATGGAGAATTTTACAATTTTTATTTTTTGTAGTAATATGGATTTTCATTCTCATCAATTACTTAAAGTACTTTTATAAAGGTACTTTTAACTAATAAAGCAAGCATCCGAGTAAAATTTCATAAAACGAAAAAATTTGTGTAGATTTATCTATTTTGTCAAACAATAAGGATATAATTTCTAAAAAAAAAGTAAGATAAAATTTTAAGTGGATCCATATATTAAAGTAAAACACATAATGGCTATTGGCTACATAAATTATATTAACTTTTTATTTCTTGGGAAGGACAGCCCACTATAGTCGCCTACTACTTGGGCCTCCTTGTAGTATACCATCTTCATTCTATTATTTAAAAATTTCTGGCTCGAAATAGTCAATAATTAGTTTTCATCAATATTAAAAAAATCTCAATTCAAGCGCTTATACGAGGAAGATTATTATATTAAATAAAAGTGAAGCTATGTTTAATCACAAAAAATTAATGGTTTGGATTAACATTTATTTACAATTTTTTTCTTCATATATTTTTCTTAAAATAAATTGTGCTTGCTTGTTATATCATGCTTAAAGAATTTTTTTTTTTTATGTATAGTTAATACTGTCACGCCCAATTTATAAACAAGACATAAATCAAAGAATTGAGGTACATTGGGTACGAGACATATATTTGGGATATCAATCAATAAGAACAGATCAAGCGTATAAGATAGAAATCATGACACGCATCCCGAATATATCAAAAGATCAAAAGTGTCTCCTCAAGAAGGGAACTTGGCTACTTGAGTAATAAAGTAATCAGAGTTTAACAATAATCAAAAGTCTAACAAAAGACGATGAATTAAGTAGCGGAAAGTTATCAATGAAGTATGTATATGAAGATACATACTTCAACTTTTTACTATTACAAAAGATGAATCTTCAACTCCGCTCATCTGCTACCCCGTACTCTGCTTCAAATCTGTGCATTTTAGAAATAATGCAAGGCTAAGTACAAATTGTACTTAGTGAATACATGCCCGAAAACATACACACACACACACATATATATATAAAATTTTGTAATGCCATTTTCATCGGGTTGCACCTGGGGTTTTAAGCTTGAAATCCTCCAATGGCACCAAAACATTTTATGAATGAGCTAGCTCTTTTACACAATTAAACTATCTGCAAAATCATGTGACTAGGAGGTGGCCGCCTACCACAGTCACGATACTAGTCCAAGTAGGGCGCGACCCCAAACTTGTTAGCATCACAGTGCAATAACCCGTAGTATCCTTTCATACTATCCGAGTATGATTGCTAAAGACTCGCAATACGCGCAGTCAACATCCACGTTCCCACGTGTAATGTTCTTCTCTATGTGGGGTTCCCCCACAAAGAGGAAAAATAACAAACACAAATAGTAGGCAATGAAAAAACAATTGAAAACAAAACATTTCATTTCATGCTTGATTTGTTTGAAAATAAAACATCATTTGATTTTATTTTGACCCACAATATAGGGGTAAAAGAAAGTCCACCTTTGTTGGTGTGGTCACAGATGATTGCTCTAGCTATCAATCCTTTCCTTGCCCTTTCCTATGACATAAGGAACACGAGTAAATCCTCAAGGAATAATAGATTATCTATGATTGGACATGACACATAGTTCTAAACTCTTAATCAATTGTGGACTTCTCAAGTTGAGCCATTGGATTAAAATATGAAAGAATGATTCAACAATTTAGTTTGACGAACAAGGTAGTCAAACGTTAATTTAATAGCTCATGATTTAATATCGAGCGATAATTTACAAATGAATTTTATGGTTCATTTCAATTGAACAAATACGAGGCTTAGTCAAATGACAAAACATTACTTCAAAGATTATGATTGAAAGAATTTCATAATCCATTATGAAACATCGTACCTCGCTTGAGAGTATGAGAACTCATCAAGTTATTTCAAGAGATGATTAAGTTATGATTAATCGAATCGAATTATCGAAGTTGGTTTGAATAAAAAAGGTTTTAAAGAGATTAAGAGAGAGAGGAATAGCTCTCAATGTCGATTGATAAAAGAGATGTCGAATGATATTGAAGATAAGTTGAATTGGTTGAAGAAAGAAGAATTGAAAAACTGAGACTTGCGTTTGTGTCAATCGATATGCATGTTGTGTTGACCGTCGTAAAAATGTCAACCGAAATTCATGTGTGTCGATCGACACCAAGTGTGTCGACCGCTGATCATGTGTGTCGATCGACACCAAATGTGTCGACTGATATGGAGGTTTAATCGACCGAAACAAGTGATCGACAACATAAATTTCAAAACAAACATCTGTGTCGATCGACATGCTCTGTGTCGATCGACACCACGCATGTCAACCGAAATAGAGGTATTTTGCCTTCGGGGGAATTTTTGGTTTTTGGCTCAAACTGTTATTCGGGTAAAACCAAATGTTTTTCTAACAAGAATAACGACTCTAGACATGATTTTAAACATCAAAACATGTTGGAATTGATATAAAACCTCAATATTTCAAAATAGGGCAAATATACCAAACATGCTCCAAAATCACTACAACTCGATTCCTCGGGCGATATATAGTTTCTAGGCTCACAATATAACATGCTAAACATGCATACATACTCATGCACTCAACACAAGCCTAGATCATGCCATTTATCAACTAGGGAAAAAACCATAACATGTTTTAACGTAAGTAATAGCTAGAGAAAGGTTTGATCTATACCTCCTTGACGTTTATAGAATCTCGTAGACTTGATCAATACTTGATCTCTCAACTTCACACTTTTAAAACACGAAAAATGGAGAAATTAAGGTTGGAAGTGGAAAGGAAACAAAGAGAGTGTCCTAAAAAAGTATAGGTTTACCTCAAAATCTTCTCGCCGGAACTTCGTCGGAGCTCGCCGAAAAAGTCGCCGTAATTTCTTTGGTGAAGTTTGAGAGAAAGAGTGAAAGTGTTAAATTGTGAAGGAAGCCTTCTATATATAAAAGGGAGGGGGTAACTTCAGAATTACTGAAAATAAAAAAGGTTAAAGTGGTTGTCATTCGCTTGTCACATCGGTCACTTTAACATCACCTCACATCAACTCCACATCTCTTCGCGTCATTACACGGGAGACCGTGCCATCTCCTCAGTTTACAAAATTTATCGATCAATAATATTCCGATACGAAAATGCCTGGTCACCGAATAATTAGTTGGCATTAATCAAGTCCCTAAATAATACTCCCTCCGTCCCATAACATTAGTCTTGTTTCATTCCGGCACAGATACCAATGTGAGTAGAGATAGAGAAAATTAATATTTTATTAGAGAGAGTGTATTAATTTTCCATTTTAGGAAAGATGACTAATGTTTGGGACAGACGAAAAAGGAAAACAAGACTAATGTTATGGGATGGAGGGAGTAATTAATTCCCTTCAATAAATTAAAGGTGGAAAGAATAATGCCAAAATAATAATTTTCCAAATCGAATCGATCGTGAAATCTCAAATTAATTCGATAACAAAATATAAATTTTGTATATTTGATAATTAAAATTAATATTTTATGAGGGGTGTTACAAATACTTTTTTGTTGAGGTTCGATTTCCTACGGATACGGGATCCAAGGAACTGAGGAGAAATAGTAAGAAACGATACCAAAATAACAAGTAAATGCATGCATAAATTATTGAAAGCAAATAAAGAAGAAAATTGATCGTTTATTAAATCAAAAAAGTAGGTGTATAACGAACTGTAGCAGGTCGAGATACAAGAAGGAAATGGGCGAGCAGGGGTTGGAGCAGTGAACTGTAACAGGTCGAGCAGCCGCTACAGAGTCTCAGATGGAGCAGTGAACTAGTTGAAGTTGTTCTTATGATCAACTGGAGTTGACCTCCCTTAGAGACCTCCTTCAAACAGTAGCTCGATAGACCCCTATTGACTGTTGACCAGCTTCTTCAACTTGTGCCTTGACCTGGTTATCGACCAACAATTGGATCTCGGCCCTTCTTCTCTTAATGGGTCTGATTGAGCCCACTTAGATCTCAACCCCAACAATAGCCCATTCAGCTTTAAGGTGTACCTGCAATAGAAACAATTTTGTAAAGTGTTAAGTTAGCTTCGTAGAGCTCGTTAAAGAAACTTGTAAATTGAGTGGCATGAGTCTCGATGGATCTACATGGTTTGTGCCAATAGTCCATATGATAACTTCACGTATGTAGGCTTCGGCTACCCACTAAAGGATAAATCGAGAGCGCAGTTATATTTGAAGTGCTAGGCTTCAATTTCCTGTTGATTGAGCTCGTATAGTGTTTAGTTATGAGTCCCGAAGGATCCTAGTGGTCTTTGTCGGAGGTCTATAAAGATTGTTGGAGAATGTGAAGAGGAACATAAAGATGAAGACCATTCACACATTTATATTATCTGTCAGTTTTGGACGGAAGATCAATCATCTACTAGAGTCTCTCATGCCCAAGGAAAAATTGGATATGGGCGAGGAATTACTCAGGACTGACTATATCCTTGTCACCCGTGCCAAACAAAAGACAGTAAACTACAAGAGACCAAGATACCTCATAGGGAGACATAGTGTGGACCCTGAAGAACCAGTCTCCGATGATGAGGCTCCTGAAGAAGTTGTAGGAGTGATACTACCAGTCTTTGCCCAACCCCTCACAGAAGAGCTGAGACTGGAACTATAAAAGAAAGTCGAACTGGAGAAGTGCTTTCAAGAGTTGGAGGAGTGCATTACCCTGGGACTCTGACTGAGGTTGTTCCCCCCCACCCACTGAGAAACTTGTTGTAGAGGTCGCCAAGCCTGTTTTTGAAAAGAAAAAAAGAAGAAGTCAATAAAGAAAAGGCGTACTGAAGGCACAAGTTCAGGCCAAGGCGATGCCTTCGAAGGCCATGCAATTCAAGTCCAAATGCCATTCTTAGGTAGCCGAGAAGAGCAACTGGCCAAGATGCAAAGAAAAAGGAAGAACACAGATGCTGAACTTGAAGCTGAGGTCAAGAGGAAAGAAAGAAAGAAGGCAAGGATAGAGGCTGAGAATGCTAGGGCCAATGCTCAAAACAAGCCTGAGAAAGCAGGCAGGCTGAAGGCCAGAGATGAAGCCTTCGAGCGAGTCAAGGCTGAAACCAAGATGCAAGAGATGGCTGAAATCATTGTCCGATCGATCAAGGGTAAGACCAAGGCTACTGAAGTTGAAATTGGTGCAACATTCTTTCCAGATGTCAGGGGTAGCTCCAAGATGACGATCAGAGAGCCAACCAAGGCATCACCAACAGGCTTCCCAGAGATCATACTTGAAGAAGCCTTCAATAGTCTGATGGATGAAGCCAGTCGACACGTTTTGTATGTGTGTGTGCTGGTAGAAATAGATGATGAGGAGCAAGCAGCTATGCAGGGGAAGCTTCCCCAGCTCATGCTGAAGCTGATGAAATTCGGGCGACCACCCCTGAATAACTGGCGAAATCGGAGAAGACAGTGTTGGTACCTGCTGCGCAAGGGGTTGCTGGTATATCTCATGTATCACAAAATCTTCTATCTAAGTTTGATTCTTATGTACAAGAAGAAGCTGACACATAAGCACAAAGAGAAGCAGGAGAAATTGATGACAATGATGATGAAGATGAGGAGATGGAGGAGATTCCTGAGACAGGGGAGGAGATGATGGCGAGATTGAAGAGAAGACAACGAGGATATTTTCTACTGGGCTAATGTTATCACCCAACAAGTGGAGAAGCAGGATGAGCGAGAGATTCGGAAAATCTACTCCAAATATTTGATAATAAACCCTCAGGACTCAAAGGTGTTGATTCTTGAGTTCAGAAGATGGAGGACCTTCGACTTCTACTCTTACAAGCTAAGTCATGAGGAGAGGGACATTTTCAAAGCACGGCTAGGACTTACATTCTAGAAAGCAGAAGAGCACTGGGCTGACATGTTTATTGGTCAAACCAAGGAGAGAACCAGACAACTAAAGGTCAAACAAGTGAAGAAGCTGAGAGCAATCAAAGCCTACAGACTGGTATCTGTAAAAACTTATCTCCCTTATCTGAAGAAAAAGAAGTCAATGAATCTTACACAAACCGAGGATCAAATGCTCCTGCTCAGGCCTACTCAGACAGGCTATGAGCTGATTTACAACTTTATTGCGCTGAAACTGAATATTCAGCTTCCACCACTGATGACTTCCCCACCTCGCCATTATTAAAGGATGGCCGCATATGTTGTGATGCAAACATGGGAAATAGAGCATATGGCCGAGGAAGACCGAGCAGCATGAGCTCGTCAAGAAGATGAATACAGGTGGAAGTGGATGATTCCTGTTGGCCCTCTACTGAACAGAAACATTGAGGAACCTACAATTGAGGAGCCAAATGATCAAGAAAATTCTTCCACTTTCATCATTCCCCCTGAATCAAACTTGAACAAGGAGCAAATACTGGCAGAGATCAAGCAATTCGTTACAGATCAAGTAAAGTCTTTGGTTGAATTAGCCAAAAAAGAGCTGAACAAGTCCATGGGTGAGAAACTCAACACGACATCCACTGTCACCACATTTTTGGATGTGCTCAGGGAAGAGCTGAGGAGGAAACAAGATGAGGAGCGCATGATCTATGAGGAAGAAAAGAGAACAAAAGAACAAGAGTGACTCAGAATAGAAGCTGAAGAGAAAAAGAAGATGGAGGAGCGCAAAGAAATTGAGAGGCAGAGGCGTGAGACTGAAATGACAAGACTGGTGAACCTAGCCACCTCCATGGAAGACATTGTCAAATTCGCAGTTGGCTCCTCCTCGTCCAAATGATATATTTCTCTCCTTATCCTTCGGGTCCAAATGATATATGTCTCTCCTTCTTGCTTTTCAAAATCAAACCGGGCTCAAACCTATCTAACATGGATCTTTGTTTTTATAATGCTCTATACTTATAGACTTTTGTAACCTCGCTCTTAGTTAGCTTTTCCATGTATTTTTAATGAACATATCATTAATGGAAATCTGTCTGTGTTGATGAAAAAAATCCTTTTGTCCAACCGAGAGTAACTTTGGAGCTAAACTTACACAATCCAGTGTAATCAGCATGATTGTGAGTGTTTGCATGTTGTTCCTCTCTAATACTTATGATTTTTTTTGCTTTGTTCTTATGTTCAAATTCTTAATCGAGCAATATCTCTCCCAGTTTGAGGGAGAAGATCCTAAGTAGAGCAGGTTGTGTCTAAGGAGGTGATTTTCCTTGAGTTTATAGTTTGATAGTTTATCTTCGTAAAAACTTGGAAAATCATGCGCTCTTCATTGACCAACTTATATAGTTGTTAAATGGTTAGATGGCTTTGACCACAACATAAAGGGGGAAATTTCTTGGAAATTTGGATGTTAGAAATTTCCTTTATCTTTAATTGTTTTGTTTGGGTGGGTCAAAGGATCAAAACCAGTCTAGAAAGTCTCTAGATTAGCCCCAATTTGATTTTAAATGTAAAGTCCTGTACGGTATTTTATTCAGTTATAATTGGAGTTGATCGAAAAATAGACTGAAGAATCAGTCCGTGGATGCACAAAGAACTCAGACAGACTAAAAGATCAGTATGAGACTGATCAATTTGGATCTCATCTGTTTGGAAATGATAAGTTTGGAAATACGTCAGTATGAAACTGATCAGTCTGGGACTGACCAGTCTGAAACTCACCAGTCTCAAATATCAAACTTGTCAGTCTGGGGATCAACGTTCAGACTAGTGACGTCAGCCATTATGAACTTGCCAGACTGATGACATTAGCATGGAATCTCTAGTTCCAATCCTCGTGCATTAAGACAAAAAGAATCATATGAGGAATGGTTTTGACAAGTTCAGACTTAAGGATTGGACATTCCTTACAATCTGAAAACCCAAGACTTCAATCTTGGTTCTTTGGACTGATCAATCTGGATTCCTCGGAATGATCAATACAACTGTTTGATCACTGTTAAAAATTACAGATTAATTATAGTATAGTGATGCAAATAAATTTATAGAAACCCGAAGGTTGTCGAACCCACAGGGATAGTGCAACGAGAATATTTCATGTATTGGATGTTGTTTATAAATTTTTTGTTTGAGTGAATCAGAATTGAGATTAGGGTTTTTGTTTTCAATTTAGAAAAAGACTTTTGAATAAAATTAAATAAATAAAGACACAGATCTTAGAGAATTCAACCAATCCAATCAACGTGCATAAACAATCAATCCAAACCCCAATATATTATTATGGTGGAAAAATCTGATAAATTGGAATTAATTCCTTGGTTGGGCAATTAAAACTTAGATTACTAGAAAGTGAATTTTACCTTTTGAGTCTCAATAACACAAACTAGTTAATCTCAATAAAAATACAGATTTAAATCCTACAACTGAATCTTCCTTATGAGACAAAAAAACAATTGTATCAAATTCTATTTTTCTATTGTTAATTATCTCCTCTCGGTCTCAATTTAACAACTATAAACCTAATCCAATTTTTATCTTTCGATCCTTCAATTGAAAATAGATCTTAAATTCAAACCATAGAATTTGAACCAATTAATTAGTATTGGATTTAATTTAATTACAACATGCTAAAGATGATGGTGAAAGACCCTAGAACCTGTTAGGGTTTCTAGCCTAGCATATTAAAAACACAAATTGCAATAAACATATAAGGATACATTAAACTTACTTGAATCATACATGAAAAGGAATCTTAAAGTCTTAGCAATCTTCAAAATCCAAAGCAATAAAGTAAAGGAACTAGAAATATAAAGTATTTGAATGCTGAAAATTAAAGTGGAAAAATAAAGATTAAAGACATCTAATTTTTTAGCTTATAAGTCTTATTTACAGGGGAGGAAATTCAATCTTCAAAAGGTAATAGGCTTAAGAAGGAAAATCTCCAAATTGGGAGAAAAGCTACCTTCCGCCTTCTATGTTGATCGACACACATGTCAAGTCGACATGCCTCTTCTTCTCTCTTCCTTGATCGAAATCCGGCCTCCATGTCGGTCGACACTTAGGATGTCAATCTTCAACCCTCATTTGGCTTCCTTCAACCATCTGTATCAGTCAACACACTGGCTGTCGACCGATACAAAGGCATTTTGGGTGGATTTTTCATCTTTTGTTCATCTTCTCACCATTCCATCTCTTTTGCACCCAAAACCTTACAAAACTTAGCACGACAAGCGTAATATCCTCTATAAACAACTCATGCTCGATTATTAACCTAAAACTGATGCAAATGCATGAAACAAATAAATAAAACAATGTGATAAGTGAGGCAAAATACGAGCTTATCACTGTTCTGACAAAAAAGTGAATAGTCACACTTTAAGTCAGAAAAAATAGGAGAAGGTACAAGATTTCCCGGAAAAACAACCTACTCGCGCAAACAGAAACATTAGATTGGACAACATACAATTGTCTCTAAATGGCTCTATTTCAAATCTCAGAATCCTCAACTATAAATAGACGAGGATTTTAAGAGATTCAGGTTACCTTCACCAATTGAACACCGAACTTTCAAGTGAGCAAAAATTCTACAAAAATTCTGACTCAACGTTCGAGGCTTTTTACAAGCTTACCGCGTGTCACTTAGTGAACATGAGACTCAGAACATTTTGTTCTTGATTTTATCTTGGTGTTCTTTCTCTCCAATAAAGAACACAACAGTTAAGTACGCTTTGTACTTTGACTTGAAGGAATTATTCCATGAACCGTAGTTCACATAATTCAACTAAACCAAGGAACTCTGCGTTATCTAAATAATTTTCATACATTAATTATTCCCTAGCATGCTCATATTTAATATTTAAGTTGTCATGTAGAGGTTTATCGGATTAACTTACATCCGTTGTGTCTGCAATTCTGAGCTTAGGGATTGAAACCTTTGAATCCCTGCGCTCCATATTTAATCCTGTGGAATAAAGATTAAATATCTTGATTTTAGTTAAATAATTAAAATCAAAATTTAGAGAGAGAAAGAAGAAAAAGATCCTCCAAATCTGATCTTCTGGTCTGTATCCCAACTCCGATCCAAAAATCTGGTGAAGATTCCCTCTAGATCTCGTGCCTATCGAGAAGCAAAGTTTCCTCCTTCTTTCTCAGATCAAGTCGCCTATCACAACTCCCAATTACTGGTCTGCTGCTTTGCAACTTACGATCTTGTGGTGTGTTGTGATCTGAGAATCTGAGAGGTATTTATAGGAGAAAATTGATCTCAGATGGGCTCGAGCTTTCATGGGCCAGACTAGGGACCAGAATGCAAATAACAAATAAGGCCTATCAATTAATTAATTATCATATTCAACCCAGAATATAATTAATTAATTAATATTGATTCATGCCATCAGAGAATCAATATTGTCCTACCTATTTGCTACCACATAACGAGGAACGAGTTGCATAGGCTTGGAAAATCCTCATATTTAAGGTTACAGACGTCCATTAATTAATTTGAGTTCTGACAAGCTCCAAAATTAATTAATATCTTTTATTCCTATGTAGTAGCACTCAATCCTTTTAACTTATGCTTGAACTTAATCAGTCTGCAGGACTTTAACATAGCGAACCTTTTGAGCTTCTTAGGGAATGTCACCATCCTATACTGGATATGATTACCTAGTTCCAATCACAGACAATCATACACAAATTGCTACCACCTAAGACACAGATTTATGAGTTCGATAAGAACTCTCCACCATAATATCTCAAAGCGACACACAAGTCCGTATATACTTCCGTAGCTTCATTTAGGCTTAGGATTCCATCAAGCTAATAAGATCAAGATTCCTTTAATGTTAGATAAAGGAATCGATCTTAATAAGGTCATAATCCTATCAATGCGTACCGCTGATATGTGTGTAAAATGACTTATTTTTCGATGTGTGAGCGTGCATGTTTGTGGCCATTTTACCCTCATATCATATGTTTTCGTTATTCTTTTGTCTTGTTTTCGTGTTTTCATGTTTGAAATGATGTAGGATACATTTTGAGCATAATACAACGTATTTTGGGAAGTTTTGGAGGAAAATCGCCCGAGTTTGGAGTCCGAGGAGGTTAGGCTCGCCCGAGCGGAACGAAAGGATGGTTTCGGAAGCTTGGAGGACTCGCTCGGCCGAGCAAAGCAGGCTCGGCCGAGCTGAGCCGGGCAGAGGCTTCGCTCGGCCGAGCAGTGCAGGCTCGACCGAGCCTGGCTGATAGAGAGCAGGCTCGACCGAGCCTGGCTGACAGAGAGCAGGCTCAGTCGAGCAGTTCTGGCTCGGCCGAGCCAGAACGTGTTTTCTCAGATTTCTGTGGTTCCCAGGATGGCTCGGGCGAGCCGTGGTTGGCTCGGGCAATCCGAGGCCCTGCTTGCTCGTCTATAAAAGGGGGAAAATCAATTAAATGAAGAGCTTTTTGCCAAATTGAGAAATAACCGTCACTAACTTCCCTCTAGATTCATCTCTACACCTCCTTCTCCACTTGAATCAAGGAGAACCAATGATCATTCCATCAACTTGGTGACATTTGAAGAGGAAGATTAGGTGGATTGGATTCAATGAAGACAATCCTAGAAGATCAATTTTGACCTTGAAGCTTTGTAATGTCAATTCTTATCTTTCAACTTGTATTGCTTCAAATTCAAGGTATGAGGAGCTAAATTCCTAAGTGAGTGTTGTAATATGGATATTGAGATGGATTGAACCTTCTATGTTTGTTTACTTTTCTATGAAGTCTTGATTTGCACTTGAGCTTGTTCATACCTATTAGATGTAGGTAATATCTAATCTATAGGTAGTTGATGTGACCGTTGCAGCCAATACACGGACAAAAATGTCGTGATAAGTGCATTATCATATAGTGTTAGTTCCAATCCATGTGCGGAGCTAGGATTATAGGGCAATAATCGACGGTCGATTTGGAGTGAGTTAGGGATCGATAACCTAGCTGTTTGAGATTTCTAATTTCATCTACGGACAATTCACCAGTACAAAGGGGATTGACTAGGATAGTGTCGATTGCTCAGCTTCATAGGAATTAAAATCGTTTACAACATAGCTCGATTAAATTTGGCTCAATTGAAGTTTACAAACACTCACTTCATTCTAAGATTGTTGGACTTGTTACTCTAATCTACCCAAAACCTTTGATAAAAGTAATTGATTGGTGAATTAAGCAAATTGTTGAATGTTTGATTGTATGCAAATTGTAGTGTAGTTTGCAATTCATAGCTAGATAGATAAATAAAACCAACGACTATTGTATTGCCTAGCTATTGATGCATCTTCTTACGAGTAGATAGTTTCCACGAGAGCGAATAGAAAAGATCTCGGATTGATAATTTGACGTGAGAATTGTGTGTCACTTCACACGACGGTCAACCGCATGCACCAGCATACCAAACAACTAAGATAAGCTGTTTATTATTGTGTATGCTGCAACATATAACAACAGTCTATACTGGGACTGTCTCAGTTGTGATAACCGTTTATATCTCGCTAGGTCAAGCTATCCATACAATTTTTCATGATCTCTTACATACCGTATGATCTACCTATCGACGAGATAAGTGGATATCGTTGTTCGCTTTATATGTTTGTTAATTAGACATGACTATTGTATCATTGTATACAAGACATTAATCAGTTTCAGGGAGAACTATAAAAAGCTCAATTCCAGCTAGGAGGTTGTGTGGTGTACCCACACTCTAGGAAGCTGAGTGAAGGACGATCAGAGGACCGGGCGAGTGAACTAGTGGACGAGACATTCACCAGCTAGTGATAGATTGTGAGAGAACCCTGTAATCCAATACTTAGTGAATTTCCAGACTTTGACTGAAGAGTGGAACATAGTACTTTTGTGTCCGAACCACTATAAACCTTTGTTGTTTATAACCTTCTTATCATTTTTCGTATCTTCTTTAAAACGCAACACTCAAGTGTTGAAGTATATTTGAAACTGGTTAATCAAACACTTTGACCTTAAGATGTAAGCTTGACAAACCGAACTGGTGCAGAACGTTCCATTAGGATAAGTGCAAATCCTTTTAATATTTCTATTGTGCACCTATGTAAACTCTGATCTTGGGACCAACATGTATAACAGTAATTCTAAAAAATAAGGGGTCTAATTGAATCAATTATAATAGTTGGAGAGTCTAATTGAACCAAATTATCGATGAAGGACTAATTTATCCAACTAATATAATTGAAGAGTTAAATTAAACCTTTTCCGAAATACATATTGTTGGGAAATTGTTCCTGAATCTCCCTTAGGATCACATTGTAAAATGTTTTGTTGGATCAAACCTTACTAGATTGGTCGATCAAGTGCTGAATTCTAGTATAGTCTAGCATATCTTGTAATGTCCTGTATAGGTCAAGCATTGAGTTGTAATAGACTAGTTTGCTAGGAGCTCTCCCTGAAGACACCGAAGACTATATGCTACAAGAGGTGTGACAGCAAAATGCTAAGGATTTAGCATTTGCCAACACCTAGCAGATTGCTAAAGATAGCAATCAGAAACCTAAAGAAGAAAAGGCTTAACGTTGCTGAGGCTCCAGCAGTCAGATACGTGACTAGCAGAATGATAAAGACTTAGCATTTGCTAACATCCAGCAAATAGCTAAAGATACTCATCTAGCCGATCGTGTTAAAAGAGCTTAGCAAAGCAAGACAGACAACACCGATCGCTATACCAACGTTCTGACAACCGTTCATGCAAGGACAGGACTTTCCAGAAGTAGATCAAAAAGCACTGTACGAAGCCAAAAAGCAAGTTGAAAAACAAACCACTCTCGGACAAAGAGACCATTGTGTCTAACGGATATAAAGATTCAAAGTTTGAATCTTAAAGTATAAAAAGACAAGTCCAGAAGAGTGAGAAGTGCTGCTCATTCAATACTCTAACTTACTTTCAAGAGATTCCTAAGACAAAAGCGAAGAGCTCAAGAGCAGTCAGTTGAAAAGCAAATATTCGAAACATATTCAAAGCCTTCAACTACCAGAGTGTCCCCATTAAATCACTGACACTCCATTGAAGAGATCCTTGATTCTATTCAAGATTCTTCAATCATTGGGATACCTTCCTTTACTGGAAGAATCCAACACCTGAAAAGGTCTAGACTAAGACGGGCATTTAGCTGCATCTGAAGAAAAGTTAGGAAGTAACTATAAAACTTCCAAAGTGGTAAAGGCAAGTTTTACGAAGGTGCGCCCTTGACTCTCCAGACCTACACCTGAGAAGTTCAGAATATCGGAGGATAGCTGTCAAGTAGCCAGGTCGAAAGCTCACTGCCTACCTAACTTCAAAGGCGAATCCTTGTACTCTGTATACTTACTTAGTGAATTCTTAGCGTTTCAGCTAAGGAGTGGACGTAGATCTTTTTGGATCGAACCACTATAAACATCGTGTTCATTTACTATTTTATCACGCACGAGACTTTAAACTTAGCAATCATATTGGTAGTGTATAACTGTGAAGAAACCTTAATCAATTCCTGAGTTTAAATAATCTTCTAAGAGAAACATAAGTGTAAGTAACGTTAAATCATTCCGCTGCATTTCGTGTTCTTGTTTAAACACGACGACTCTGGTAAATCAGGACCAACACATATAATATGCAATAAAGGATATAGACTAGACTACCCTTTGGGCCATTAAGTTTATTGGACCCCAAGCTGCAATCACGGTCCAATGAAGATATCAACAAGAGACTGCAAATTGTATTGAATTAAACTAAAGCAGTCCCCAGGGCGCTGCTGACAAGGACAAAGGCTTCTGACATTCCGAAAAATGATGAGGAGTATTACTATTCCTCAAAAGAAGAAGATAACGAGGAAGCTCTGTTCGTACTAATGGCAAATATTGTCGAATATTAGTTTGCTGATGCTGATACCGATGCTGAGCAGAGTAGTGAATCAGCCCTAGCTGCTGAAGAAAATGAGGTACTAATTACCAACACTTCTAGCATTACAGTCATGGATGAATCGGAAGAATCTTTTTTAGATTCTGAGGAGGATCACTTGACAAAGTTGTCAATTGAATTCTCTAAGATGTATGAGATAAAAAATGCTATTATTGGTGAAAATGCCTCACTCCAATCAAATATTCAATCTTTAACCGAGGAAGTCGAAAGACTGAGGTTAGAAAGTGAGGAACTTTTAAAATTGAAAGCAGATTTCTTTCAACTTTCAGAAAAATGTCAAAATTTAGAAAAAGAAAATCTTGCTTTGAAGAGTACACCTAGAAAGGACTGCATTTGTACGTATGCATCCAGCCAGGCAGCTCTAAATGCCATTGTAAGCTGACAAAGACATCATAAAGATAAGTCTGGGCTTGGATGTAAATCCTTGAAAAATATTCCAAAATCTTATGCTAGTTCCTCCAAGCAGAATCCAATCTTGTTTGTATCTGCTGGAACTATCACTGCTGAAAAGGGAAAAGGAATTGTCATTGCTGAACCATCCAATGCTAAGCCAATTGCTAAGCAAAAGAATGGACATCCGCAGAATGCGTCTGTAGGATCTCAGCAGAGGTCTTCAGCAGAGACTGTTAAGTATTCGTCTGCTAGACCTCAGCAGAGGCCTAAGTCAGAGTCTGCTAAACATACAACTGCTGGACCTCAGCAGAGGAACCTAAAGTTGAATGCCGTGCATGAATCTGCTAAGCCTCAGCAGAGGAACAACAGGACGAATACTAAGTACGTATCTGCTGGACCTCAGCAAAATCCGAGAGCATATGCTAAACCACATTCAGCAAGACCAAGGTATGCTGAGCGTTTTGTTTCCAACGCTAGGACAGCAAATCCTACCTTTCACCTAAGAAGGCAATTTCATTACAATTCTGTAATGCCTATATATCAGCAGAACAAATTACATAGGAGGAACACCTATGTAAGGCCTGAGCCCAATTCATTCATATTCCAAAGGGCAAGGAAGGCTAAGCACACCACTACACCTAGAAATAGCAATGTTAAACATGTTAAACCAAAAGTCGAGAAAGTGGTAGAAAGTGAAATCAAGAAGAAAGTCTTGAAGATCACTAAGATGTGGGTTCCGAAAGGAACTTTGATCTACGTTAATCCTGTAGGACCCGACGCTAAATGGGTACCTAAATCAACCTGATTGACTTGCAGGGACAGGATCCAAGGGCTACGACAATGAGCATATCAAACGAGTGGGTCCTAGACAGCGATTGCTCTGCACACATGACGGGGAACGAAGACTTATTCTCAGATATACGAAGACTACACAATGGTCCCAAAGTCAAGTTCGGAGACAACAGCGAAGGGGAAGTTGTTTGGAGAGGGTGCATTGAACACAATGGATTGAGAATCATCAATGTAGCACTTGTCTCCAACCTGAAACACAACTTACTCAGCATAAGTCAACTATGCGAGAATGGGTACACTGTATCATTTGTCAATACTGGTTGCTCTATTGTTGACGCCATTACAGGTGAAGTGAAGCTCAGAGGCATCCGCAAGGGTGGCCTATACATTGTTGATTGACAAAGTGGCCAACAACATTCTTGCTTCCTAGCCTTGAATAAAGAAGAGACAACATGGCTGTGGCACAAGAGGTTTAATCACTTAAACTTTAAAACTATTAATTACCTTGCCAAGAATAAGCTTGTTGTAGGTCTGCCCACTGAAACTCTTCCCAAAGAAGGAGTGTGCAAAGCTTGTCAACAGGGAAAGCAGACCAGATCTTCATTCAAGACCAATCCTGAGAAGGGGACGTCACAAAGGATCCTAGAACTACTACAAATGGATCTTTTCGGTCTTGTCAACCCACCCACTGTAAGTAAACGATTGTATACTCTTGTGGTGGTCGATGACTTTTCTAGGTACACATGGGTACGCCTATTAAAGACCAAAGATGAGGTTAAGCTCATTCTACCGGAGCTAATCCTCAAGGAGCAAAACAACAAGGAAGTTACTGTGAAGAGGATTCGTTCTGATAATGGAACAGAGTTCTGTAATGGAGTACTTATGGATTTCTATGCTGAAGCTGGTATTGCACATGAGAAATCTACTGTTGGGACTCCTCAGCAGAATGGGCTAGCTGAAAGAAGGAATCGGACGTTGAAGGAGGCCATTCGCTCAATGCTAGCAGACTCCAAGCTATCTGCTAAGTACTGGGGTGAAGCAGTGATGACGGCCTGCTATACACAGAACAGGTAATCTGTCACTAGCAGATTTAACAAGACTCCCTATGAAGTGTACAACGGTCGTAAGCCTTCTATAACTCATCTTCGTGCATTTGGTTCTACATGTGATATTCATAATAACGGAAAGTCAAAACTTAATACTTTCTCACCTAAGTCAGATGAGGGTGTACTTCTTGGATATGGTCACCCCACTCACAAAGGTTATCGAGTATTAAATAAGACTACCGGTATTGTGGAAATAACATGCAATGTTATTTTTGATGAGTCTACTTTAGTGCGCAGAGCTATTAAAGAAAAGGTGGATAGAAATCATGAGACTAATGATGTCAATGATCAAACGTTCTTAAATTCTTTCGAAAACATGCGTATTGATCCGACTAAGTCTATGAATGACTGCAATCCAAACAAGACGCACTCAGCAGGAGACCAGACTGCTGACCAGGCCAGTGATGCTAATGATCATGCTGAGGCCACACCTACTCATCTCAATGATGGACCAGATATCTTGAAAATGCTTGATGACGAAGAAGAGGAGACATCAAAGTCAACTCCAAATGGGGAAGGCATAACTGCGAATGAAGGTCTTGTCAGAGGTGCTGCTGAGATTCCAGCTGCTAAAAGACCTGTTGAAGAAGCTCCTGTTCCTGAAAATCCAATAGCAGAAATTCCAGTTGCTGATGAACGCGTTGCTAACAATCCAGATGCTGAGCACCAGGAGGGTGCTGCGGAGAACATTGTACCAGACGGTGATCGCGCAGGGGAAGGAAAAGCTGATAGACCAGTCAGACCAACATGGTTGCGCGCTCATCCTTTTGAAGATGTTCTAGGAAATGGTAGGAACTGAGTCTACAATAGGCGACATGAATCGCCATTTATTATAACTCCGGATTCAATTTATGGATATCAAAATAAATATCATGACAAATAGTAAATGCCCTATTCATGCTCCTATTTAATTTAATTCGTAGATTCAAAGGAATACCGAAGACTCCAACGACTGATCTACAGATCTAGATCAATGACGGCAATGATGATGGTGTAGATCTGGATTTGGAATCGATCAAAGCAATGGTGTTCCTACAGATCTGATCTTCTGATTTGTTCTCTTGCTCGATCCGGAAATCTGGTGAGGATACGCTACCGGATCTACAGCCGCCCACTCTCTCACAATCTCTCTAGGGTTTTTGATTTGAAACTTCAAATTTATATGGGAAAATGAGAGATTCATCTATTTATATAGATCTGAGAATGGGCTATTAGGGTTTAATAAACCCTAATGGGCTCTGAGCAGTGTTGGGCCAGACCAGGGATCAAATGCAAATAATAAAGTGGGCCTCCTATTAATTAATTCCATGTTCAACCCAGAACATAATTAATTAATAAACATTAATTCATGCCACCAGAGAATTAATGATGACCTACCCCTTTATTACCACGTTATTAGGAATGGGTTGCCTTGACATGGTTAATCCCCATATTTAAGGTTTCAGACATTTATTAATTAATTCAGCGTATGACAATTAGCTGTAATTAATTAATCTCTTATTATTCCTGAGTAGTACCACTCAACCCTTATCGCTTATGCTTGAATCAATGATTCAGCCTGCAGGACTTAGCATAACGAACCTCATGAGCTTCCCAGGGAATGTCACCATCCTTAAACGGATATGGTTATCTAAATCCAGCCTGAGGAAACCCCACACAAACTGCCATCACCCAAGATGCAGGTATACGAGTACATGTAAGACTCTCCACCATAGCATGTCAAAGTGACAATCAACCCATGTGTGCCTCTCAGCTTTCAATAGACTTTAGATCCGACCAAGTTACCGAGATCTTTACTCATTCATATGTCAAGTAGAATGGTTCATCTCACTATTGATCCTATCAATACATTGAGATGTACCGGTCACACAAAGCAGTCAAGATAAACCACTTATGGACTTGTGTGCCGCAGCCTAAACCGACAGCCAAACCAGAAACTGTCTCAACTGTGATAACTGTTTATATCTCGCTAGGTCGAATGATCTATACGATCTTCTATGATCTCTTACACACCGTATGATCTCCCTATCGACGAGATAACTGGATGTGTTTGTTCGCATCGTATGATTGTTAATTCAGATAGGAGTTGTTTATTGCAAGTCATTAATGATTACCAGTATATCAAACATAACGTTTCCTAATATACTAATCATAATGCTTTTATGTATATAATTCTAACACTAGGAAATGTCAATGACCCTATTTTGACGAGACAAGGGAATGCTATGCTAGCATGCTACATTTCTCATGAAGAGCCCAAGAAAGTTGAAGAAGCCTTACTAGATCCAGATTGGGTGAATGCTATGCAAGAGGAGCTTGCTGAATTCACACGAAATAATGTGTGGGAGCTAGTAGACAGGCTAGAACATCAAAGTGTCATAGGCACGAAATGTGTGTTCAAAAACAAAAAGGACGAGATAGGCCTAGTAGTCAGGAACAAGGCACAACTCGTGGCCAAAGGATATAGACAATGTGAAGGCATAGATTATGATGAGACTTTTGCTCCAGTAGCAAGGCTTGAGGCAATCAGACTATTTCTGGCGTATGCTGCATATCACAAATTCGATGTGATGCAAATGGATGTAAAAAGTGCCTTCTTAAATGGTGAGCTCAAGGAGGAAGTCTATGTTGAACAACCACCAGGCTTCGAGCAAGGAAACCAGGTCTATAGGCTCAAGAAAGCTCTGTACGGTTTGAAGCAAGCACCGAGAGTATGGTATGGGACTCTATCTAAGTTCCTACTTGCCAATGAATTTAAGAAAGGGAGGATTGATCAGACTCTTTTTTGCATCGAAGACGGAGCAAGTATTCTGCTGGCGCAAATATATGTCGATGATATTATTTTCGGATCGAAAAACCAAGAGCTATGTGATAAATTCTCCAAACTCATGACCAGCAATTTTCAAATGAGTATGATGGGAAAGATGTCGTACTTTCTCGGATTGCAAGTCCAGCAGTCCAGCGAAGGAATCTTTATTCATCAAAAGAAGTATACTCGCGACTTGATTGCGAAATATTGTCCAGAGAAGACTAAGAGCTTAAGAATTCCAATCAGCACCACGTGCATTGCCGCTCTTGAGAAGGAAGGAGACCAAGTGAATCCCACTCTCTACAGGGGTATAATTGGTTCGTTGCTATACCTCACGACAAGCAGACCGGACCAGATATATCATATGCCGTTGGATTATGTGCGAGATATCAAGCCAATCCCAACAAGACTCATCTTGATACTGCGAAGAGGATTGTGAGGTACTTGAAGTGCACAGAAGGATTAGGAATTTGGTATCCAGGATCCGATGGTCTAGCACTTAGTAGATATTCGGATTCAGACTTCGGAGGATGCAAGATCGATAGAAAGAGCACTAGTGGCACATGTCAGTTCCTTGGACACAAGCTGATAAGCTGGTTCAGCAAAAAGCAGCATTCGGTAGCAACGTCAACCACCGAAGCAGAGTATGTTGCTGCTGCTAGTTATTGCTCGCAGATCCTATGGATAAGGCAACAATTGCAGGACTATGGGATATCTCCAGAATGTGTGCCAATCTATTGTGACAACAACAGGGCAATGTGCATCACGAAGAACCCAGTCCATCATTCAAGGACTAAGCACATTGACATTCGTCACCACTTCATAAGAGATCATCAAGAGAAGAAGGACATTGACGTTCGTTACATATGCACTGAAGATCAAATTGTTGATATCTTCACAAAGCCTCTAGCGGAGAGCAGATTCAAAGAGCTTTGCATAAAATTGGGTCTCATGGAGTTAGACAATGCTATGGATGAATGAAATGCTACTTTCATTCTTTCTGAAGTTATTGGATTTCTCCTAGCGTATGTTTATTGAGTGCTGAATTTGTCTGCTAAGAAAAGTTTGCTATAATAGAAGATTACTAGTAAAGAGGCTGCTAAGCAGACAACTGTTGATTATACAGCAAATGTCAAGTTGTATATCAGAATTTAAAGATGAACATAAATATGGAATAAAGTTCAGATGCTCGACTATTGAGAAGAGAAAGTTCATTTCATTACTTGAAGATTCATTTACAAAAAGGATGGGGAATGGCAAAAAAAACAACATAATTTTTTTAGGGGGAACGAGGCCTGCACGGGAAGAAATCCGCTTCCAGAATGTTAGACCGACCTTCTGCTATCCCAGGAAAGCTCTGCTCCAGCAGCCAGCTGAGCTGCTTTCCATTCAGCAGAGGCACCAAAGGATAAAGCTGAACGCAGTCTCGAACGTCGTCGAAGATGTCGCTCGCCCAGTCAGCTTCCACCTCATCATCCATGGCCATCATGGCCTGCCATACTTCCCTCAAGAAGGAAAGGTCGTCGAGACTTTCTCCCAACAACATGTTATGGGCAATGCGGAACATCACCCGATATGGAGTTTGCAGGCCAGACGCTGAAGCGTAAGGGGAAAACTCGAACCTAGCAGAGCGTTGCCACTTCTGCCACGACGTCCATTCTGGGGCCACCTCTGCCGTTCGGTAATCTAACACCGAGATTGGACCCCTGGGAAGGCTGAACCGATGAGCGAAGAAGTCAGGCAACCAACAGACAAGCTTGTCGTGGAAGGACCCATAAATGACACCTTCCTCGACAATGCAGTCCTTAATGAACTATCACAGAAGATCTCCATGATAAAGTCGTGGGGTGGCGGTGACAAATTTTGTCAACCCGCACCTATTCATCTTCGCCATGACCTTTTCAGCCACAACGTAATCTTCATTGTAATACGCATATAAACCAGACTCATGGAGAATCTGGTTGCGACGCATCTCTAAGGACTGTCCTGGGGAATCCATTTTTTTTTTCTGGAAAGGATTTGAAAAGGAAGTTATGAAGGAATATGCAGATCAGAGCACTTGTGATATTAAGGTTTATCGCAAGAAGACTATTTATAGAGAAAATAGTCATTACTTAGCACTTATGACCGGTTGGAATTCTAGTGAAAGGTCATGATGATTCATATCTCGGAATACAAAACGATGAATATAGAGGGATCATCATGGAGGTCAAATTAGCTCAGTCGAGATGCTAAATGGCCATTTGCTGATGAATATCTGCTATATCAAAGCTCAAAGTCGGGAGATTTAATTCAAGATTGACAAGACCGATAAGGTGCATTTAATGTACGCAGACGGCTGCGACGAGTGAAAAGGTGCTACGTCAGACGCGTTCAAACTTTTCTCGGAGCATGGGAGGATATACGAAAGGACATGCTAATCATAAGCCATCGATCTATTCTTTTGACAGAAGACCCCCAACCGTTGGATCTCATATCCAAAGTATAGCAAATTCTGCTAGAGATTTGGATATGGATTGTGTTACGTATTCAGCAGAATTGATGTTTATGCAAGATGATCAAGCTACTAGGATTCTAGCAGTGGTGCAGACCCTGCTAAGTTTTTCTTTGACAAAGATCTACTCAGCAAAGTCAAATCAGTCAATTAGGATTTCAATCCAACTTAGCATTATTCGAAGTTATTATCGATACTTTGCATAAGTATATGGATGAAATAGTGTTGATTTGTCAAGGATCGAAGAATATGACATAATCAAATTACGAGTCATTTGAAGAGAAAATACTTATCTTTTCATATATACATTTACAGATACAAAAACAGCAATTAAATTGAAAAGAGGATTACGATGGATCAATAAGGAGGCAGAGGCCTAAAGGGATAGAAATCCCTTTCCCATGAGATTGGAGGGACCAAGAGTAAGGTCTGGGAACCTCTGCTCAAGGATCCAACTCAGAGGCATCCCATAGGGAAGAGGTCGATTCGGAAAGTTCCGCACGCACTGCCGCACCCCTTGGAAGACGAAGGCTGCCCAGTCTACCTCCGCCCTGTCGTCAAAAGCCATCATCGCCTTCCATATCTCCCACGAAAATTTCATATCGTCAGGATCCTCCCCGACGATCATGCCGCAGATGATGTGGAAAATGACCTTGTATGGGGTCTGAAGGTCGTACGCTGAAGGAGTGGGAGAAAACTCGAACAGAGGAGAGTCTCTCCACTTATCCCATGCTGCCCATTCTGGAGCAGTCTCCTTACCACGATAATCCATTACAGACAACGGACCCCGTGGAAGGCCGAAGTCCACAGCAAACGAGTCAGGTGTCCACTTGACAAGTTGATTCCTGAAGACGCCATAGATGGCATCCCCACTTGAATCACACGACCGAAGGAAGTGTCGTAAATGGGTTCTCTGAAAACTATGCGGCGTAACATACACAAACTTTCCAAGACCGTTGTGATCTAGGAGAGACATCACTGTCTCAGCCACTCTATAATCTGCCTCATACTCGGAGTAAAGGCCAGACTCACAAAGAATCTAATTTCTTGGAACATAGAGCGTGGAGGCTAGATCCATACTTTTAGAAGGAAAAATCGGATAAGTTAAGGAAAACAGGTAAGTGTACCATGAGAGTCTCCATGTGTGCTACTTATAAGCACATTTGAATCCTGTTCACTAATTAATGGAAGAGACATCTTCTTTTGGAGGATTATGTAAGATCATCATGCCTCTTGGAATTCGAGCAATCGCTCACATAAAGAAATCATCATATTATGTACATGTTTTATCGGAGGCAGGATCACTCAAGTTTAAACAGAAGACGAGAGGTCGCAAATATTTTATTAGAAGAGAGTGAGATTATCTACTGAGTGGGATTACTCAGTAGTCCGCAATCATTGTTCGAGACTAGGGTCTCTTGCTATTAAGCCTATATACTTGACTGCTGACCCACACTACTCAGACGCGGGACGTTTTTGAATTTCAAGAGAGGAGCATTTAATGCGTGCAGGCAGCGGCGACAAATCAGGACACGCCACGTCGTCAGTACTCGAGTTTGTGGAACGTGTACATCTACGACGTGCTATATACAATCCAGTCGTCGATTACTTTTGAAAACAAGTGATCCAAACCATCGGATTCTTATAGGTCAATCTAATGTACTTCAACATTTGACTCACTTCACTTTACAGAAAATTCGAATCCCTAGCCCTCTGAAATTCTCACACTCTCTCAAATCTCTCTCAAAATTCCCATCCGAAAATCCGCCATTCTCAAACATGGATACAAATTCTTCAAATCCCAACTCTCCATCCACCAAAAATCCAGAACCCAGCAGTTCTACATCTCTACTTCAACCACCCACCTTCATATTTCCACCCATTACGGGTTCACCATTGCATGTGCGACATGCACCCGGCTTCACTGGGATAGTAAAGAAGGAAGATATTGATGAATCAATCCCTTATGGTCAACTAGTAGTTATGGCCCGGAAGAAGGAGTTGTCTGGTCATTCAAAGGAACAGCAACGTCTAGCTCAAATCATGAAGGACAGGATTCTCTATATGCCCCTTGCCGCTACTCACATTCCAGAATGGATCATGAAGATCCTTGACTCCGAATTACTGGTAAAATACCTTCCTGCTGAACCTGATCACTTCCATCCCCATATGGTTTCTGAATTCTATGCAAGGGCAGTGATGAATGATGAGGAGAAGTCATTTAAAACTTCTGTTTATGACAACATTATAGAAGTAAGTGCCGAACTCCTTTCGAGGACCTTTGGGCTTAGGAATTATGGGAAAAGAATCTCTCAGTATAAGGTGAATGATATTGCTGAGATGGAAAGGCGCTGGAATCTATGGAAAAAACCTGGAGAGTTAAAGGACAAAAAGGGGCAGATTATCACATTCAAGGTTGCTACCCCTATTAACACACTGACGGATGATTACAAGATCCTTGCAGAGATAGTGATTAAGATGCCCCAATGTGATGCTGGATCTTACTCAGAACTATCTGCTAAGAAGTATGATGTTATGATGGCGTTGAACGACAACATCAAAGGCAATTGGGCTGAATTCTTCTTCGAGCGATGGGCTAAACATGCTCAGAAGAATGATAAGATGGCCATAGATGGGACGTTTTAATCCAATGTTAACTTTGGCCTGAAGATCAGCAAATACCTTGAGTTGTTGTTTACAAACAAAGGAGTTGATCGAGGTGTGAAGCTTCTACCTACGAATTACATTCCAGTGACAAGGAAGGAGGCCAAACCTTTAAGTTTCAAAAGGCCTCGTAAACTGACTTGAAAATCAAACGTGGATAAGGATAAACCTACATCTCCTGAGGAATCAGATGAAAGAAGTCTGGGATATCAAGTGCTGCAACCTGCCATCCCTATGTCTGCTGAAGAAGTTGCTGTACTGAAGAAGAATGCCGAGACAGAGCATTGCTTTTGAAATCTCGAGGAGATTGTCAAATTGGGGGATCTACCAACGGATCAGATCAACGAGATCATGGCCACAAAAGAAGCACAACAACCTTCTCTTGTCCTAGGTGCCTTGGCACTTGAATTTCCGACGAAAAAGAGGTATGATAGAGGAATCAGAGGCAGAGGCAGAGGCAGAGGAATCAGAAAAATCCTTTCAGATCATGGCCACAAAAGAAGCACAACAACCTTCTCTAGTCTTACTTTCAGAGGCAGAGGAATAAGAAAAATCCACAACAGAGAAGAAGACTGCTAACGTCGTAGCAGAGAAGAAGATTGTTGTCACTACTGAAGAGAATCTGGACAACACTCCTCTGTCCTCCAGATGTCTGGATGAGCGTCTAAAAGGCGTAAGGAAAACTAAGAGAAAGCGTGATGCTAAGAAAAAGGAGATCGAAATAAGAGAATACAAAAAGTTTTTAAATGAGTTGATATTCGAAGCAAGAGATCGAAGATTTGAACAAGTCAAACAAGCTGCTGAGGAACGTGCGACCCCAAAGAAAGCTGCTCAGATGCTAGCAGAGGCAATTACAGAAGGAAATGCCACAAAGAAAGGGAAAGGTATTAAGGATGGACGGATCACCATTTCCATTCCCCCAGTTGATGCTGAAGGAACAATCATACCAGAACAAGAGGCCATGTCAGATTAGGAGTTAGAGGAAGTACTTCAAGCTGGCGGACTCAGTGAGCCTCCTCCGCCCCAAGGCAAAAATGTTCAAATCCGTGACCCTATTGACGAGCTATATTGTAGCTCAGATGAGGAGATCCCACTTAGAAGATCACCCAGAAGACTACCGGGAAATCCGGAAGCCGGTCCTTCTGGAGCAAAGAAGCAAGTCGATGATAAAGCAGGAAGTACTGAGGATTCACATGCTGAGCAAATCGCTCACATGGATGGGCACTTAAACGTTGAGCAAGTAATTAGTTCTCCGAAGACTGCTGAGGTAAGATCATCTGCTAGGATAGAGGAAGCAAATCCTGAGGAAGACCCTGTCACTAACAATCCTTTCGAAGAAGATGAAGGCTCCCTCCCCACATGCTTCTCTGAAACCGATTCCGACGGAGAATCCAAAGATGTATATGACGCAAAAACCAGGAAGATTTCTACAGAATGCAGTGATCAACTTTGACTGCCATTCAATGGACTTCCCGCTCCCAGATTTAAGTTGAGAAGATTCTCCCAGTGGTGTACTGAGATCTCACATGAGGAACAGGTAAACTCCGATTTTGAATTCTTTGGACAAGAAATTGAAGAATTCGTGAATATGATGATTGAGAAGGATATAAAAGAAGTTTTTGCTGGAGAACTGGAGGAAGGAACTGAAGATGGAGAGAGACTGAGACGCGAGTTAAGGCGATGGAAGAAATATGACTATATTTCACGAGAACTATGCGTGGAGGAAAGAGAGATAATGATGGCATGGAAAGGTCTGAACTTCAGGCGGCGTGAGGAGCAATGGGCAAACGAATGGATGGATCAATCCCCTTGTACCAAGCAATATCATGATAAGGTTGTCATTGCGAGACTTCAGATCATCAAGGCTCACCGAAGAACATCCTCTCCTCATTCTTTGCCAAAGTCAACATTCGCTCCGGATGGCCTATCTGATGCCCACATTCAATTATCAAAACGTCAAGCCAGAGCATCTGCTGAATACAAGAGGCGTCAAGACGAATATGCAAGAATCAAAGAAGAAAGATTGCAGGCTCGGTTAGCTGCTATTCGTGAGGAAGAAGAGCGCGACGCTCAAAAGCTTGACATGGTTACGTACCGGAACAGAGAGGAGGAGTTACGAGCCTATGTGTTGGCACAATTACTAGCAGATGCATGGAAGCTAGAGGAAGCTAAAATTGCTGCTGCTGAAGCAGAGTATCTGAAAGAAATCGAGGAAGCAGTATATCTGCTAGCTACTACCGATAGAGTTGATACTGCTGATACAGTAAGCACAGAAGTAGCAATGGAAGAAATCTCCACTTCCACTGCTAGGAGTCAAGCAATCATTATTCCTACTACTTCATCCTTCTTTGCTACTCCGGTTAGCTCTCTCAACTTCCTATCATATCTAAATTCAGTAGTTCAAATGGCTGTCCAAAATGCTGTGTCCACCATGTCTGAGAGAATGGTGATAGAAGCAACGGACATAAGGAGAGAAATTGCCGAGGTCAAGACTGATGTCGCTTCAGTCAAGACCGATATTACTTATGTGAAGACCGATGTAAAAGAAGTAAAGGAAGATGTAGCAGAACACAAGCAGCACGTCGATCACAAGTTTAATGCCTTCTCCTCCACCTTTTTGGATGCAATCAAAGAGGGGGAAACAAGGAGGATTGCTGAGACTGCTGAGAGGAAGAAAGCAGAAGAAGCTCGCGCTGCTGCTAAAGAAGAAAAGAGAAAAGCTCTGGAAGAGCTAAGACAGAGAGAAATGTAGCTGAAAATCAAGATGCTTGAAGAAGAAAACGAGAGAATTGCTAAGGAACTTGAGATGGAGGCCGCTGAACGCAAAGCAAGCAAAGAATTTTTTGGATAAATTCGTGCAGCTAGCATCAAACAAATTCGACAAATTTGACAAGCTAAAGAAGCCTGCTCCAGACTCTTGATGATGTCTCTCTGGTATTCTATTTCTTCTCATCTCTATTTCTCCTTAGTCTATCATCTTCATTGTACTTATAATGAACAAAACATATGAATGAAAATTGATCAGACTTAGACAATATCTCATTGTCAATATCTGACTTTTACTGCGTGTCCTGGTGAGTTACACTATCAGTGTACTCAGCACATCTACATCTTAATGACAATCATTTTAAGATTGGTAAAGTAAAATGCTTGCGGATTTATTTGGGTGCTAGAATTTCCAGCATATTACCTTTGCAGCATTTACTTATATGATTGAACGAGAAATATTTCCCAGCATTTATTTAGGGGGAATTACACTACAACCAATTTTGCTCGAACTAAGATGGATAAACTCTGTGTTAGATTGCTAGATTAGCATAGTTCTGTACTTAGAGAAGTTCTTGTAAACACAGACATTCTTCCTCTTAGATTCAGCAACGTGATAGTAAGCTTTGATCGCACCAAAAAGGGGGAAATTGTTGGGAAATTGTTCCTGAATCTCCCTTAGGATCACATTGTAAAAGGTTTTGTTGGATCAAACCTTACTAGATTGGTCGATCAAGTGCTGAATTCTAGTATAGTCTAGCATATCTTGTAATGTCCTGTATAGGTCAAACATTGAGTTGTTATAGACTAGTTTGCTAGGAGCTCTCCCTGAAGACATCGAAGACTATATACTACAAGAGGTGTGACAGCAGAATGCTAAGGATTTAGCATTTGCCAACACCTAGCAGATTGCTAAGGATAGCAATCAGAAACCTAAGGAAGAAAAGGCTTAACGTTGCTGAGGCTCCAGCAGTCAGATACGTGACTAGCAGAATGATAAAGACTTAGCATTTGCTAACATCCAGCAAATCGCTAAAGATACTCATCTAGCAGATCGTGTTAAAAGAGCTTAGCAAAGCAAGACAGACAACACCGATCGCTATACCAACGTTCTGACAACCGTTCATGCAAGGACAGGACTTTCCAGAAGTAGATCAAAAAGCACTGTACGAAGCCAGAAAGCAAGTTGAAAAACGAACCACTCTCGGACAAAGAGACCGTTGTGTATAACAGATATAAGATTCAAAGTTTGAATCTTCAAGTATAAAAGACAAGTCCAGAAGAGTGAGAAGTGCTGCTCATTCAATACTCTAACTTACTTTCAAGAGATTCCTAAGACAAAAGCGAAAAGCTCAAGAGCAGTCAGTTGAAAAGCAAATATTCGAAACATATTCAAAGCCTTCAACTACCAGAGTGTCCCCATTAAATCACTGACACTCCATTGAAGAGATCCTTGATTCTATTCAAGATTCTTCAATCATTGGGATACCTTCCTTTACTGGAAGAATCCAACAGTCGAACACCTGAAAAGGTCTAGACTAAGACGGGCGTTTAGCCGCATCTGAAGAAAAGTTAGGAAGTAACTATAAAACTTCCAAAGTGGTAAAGGCAAGTTTTACGAAGGTGTGCCCTTGACTCTGCCAGACCTACACCTGAGAAGTTCAGAATATCGGAGGATAGTTGTCAAGTAGCCAGGTCGAAAGCTCACTGCCTACCTAACTTCAAAGGCGAATCCTTGTACTCTGTATACTTACTTAGTGAATTCTTAGCGTTTCGACTAAGGAGTGGGCGTACATCTTTTTGGATCGAACCACTATAAACATCGTGTTCATTTACTGTTTTATGACGCACGAGACTTTAAACCTAGCAATCATATTGCTAGTGTATAACTGTGAAGAAACCTTAATCAATTCCTGAGTTTAAATAATCTTCTAAGAGAAACATAAGTGTAAGTAACGTTAAATCATTCTGCTGCATTTCGTGTTCTTGTTTAAACACGACGACTCTGGTAAATCAGGACCAACACATATAATATGCAATAAAGGATATAGACTAGACTACCCTTTGGGCCATTAAGTTTATTGGACCCTAAGCTGCAATCACGGTCCACTGAAGATATCAACAAGAGACTGCAAATTGTATTGAATTAAACTAAATATAGTTAATTGAAATAAAAATTATATCATGAATATAAAATAATTTCTTGTTAAATCTTGTTTATTGTTGAAATGGATTGTTTAATTAGTTGAATTAATAGCATTCATTGTTTGCATGCCCCTTCTCTTCATTTACTTGAAATCTTGATCTGATTATAACAAAAATATTTTAGTTATTGAACTTTGAGATTGGAATTACTATCACATTCATATTATATGAATTCTCCAATGATCACATGCACAATGAATGACTAAACACATGAATCCCTGACCATCACATTTTAATTCTAACTCGTGTTTTTTCTTTATGTATTGATGAATAGAATGAGAGATAATCAATTAGAATGAATGTTTAGTTCGTGAGTGGATTTTGTCTAGCTCGACCTAATAAATGTCGACGCAATTGATGTTTTATTTAAAATTTTACTTTTAGCACTCTAATAACAAGTACAATACGTTGTGACTTTGTGAAGAAAAAGTGATAGATATAATTTTATTTAATTTATTATATTTACTATTATTAATTAACACAAATATAATTTATTTTATGGCATAATATTTTTATATTAAACTTCTATTTTTGTAGATTGTGTTTCATGTACTTCATTATATTTTTATTAGATTTATACTCCCTCCGTCCCGACTGAATTGTCTCGTGTTGATCAGGCACAATAACCGAGGAGTGTGAGTGTAAAGTAAGTTGAGTGGAATTAATATTTTATTGTTGAGTATGAAAAAGTTGTCTTTTTAAGTAATGAGACAATTGAGGTGGGACGGACGAAAAAGAAAAGTGGGACAATTGAGGTGGGACGGAGGGAGTATATAGAGTGTTAGGAAAATTGTTAGAAATATTAAAACGTCTTCATCTTGATTATATGTTTATTAGTTTTGGTGCATCAAAGCTCAAGTCAATCTAGTTTATAGCAACTTAGTGTCGAGTCGAATTGAAAAAGTCTTGTATAGGATTACTCGAGTTGTAATAGAACTAGAATAGAAGATTGAAGAATGCTGAAATTGTCAACACTATCAAAGATAGAAGAATGCTGAAAGAATCAACATAACCGGAGATTGTTGAAGACGCTAGTAAAAGGCTAGCAAACAATGAAGAATGTTGGACATGCTTAGAATAATGTTGAAGGATTAAAGCAAATGGATTGCTGAGATATCAACAGACATTCAACTGCCAGCAGACCAACAACAGCAAAAGACACACCATACGAAGTCGTGAATCAGGAGGATCCAAATCACAAGGAGACCGTACGAATCAGAGAGAAGGATACTCAACAAACGCAAGGAAGGTTTCTAGATTTAAACTGAAAGATCCATTCTGAAAAAGACGACCAAAGTATGGACCGCCAATCAGAGAGAAGGGAGACCTGAAGAGTCTCTGCGCTTCGCAGAAAAGGAAGAACAGAGATTGGCGAGCAAACCCTCTGAGTCTAACGGATAAGATTCAAACAGTCGTTTGAATCTTCACCTATAAATAAGTGTCATCAAAGAGAGGTTCAGAGGTTCGCAAAAATTCTACAATAAGGAAAAAAAAAGATCTTAACATTCTCATACATACGCGAACTCATATCGGAGCTTGTACCTGATTGAAGTTTAGGAAAAGCTTTCAAACTTGAAGCTCAAGACCATTGAAGGTTCTTCTTAGGTTATCATTGGGATTCTTTCTATCCTAGATAGAAAGAATCTAGCAGTCACCTTGTTGTGCAAGCGTGATTATCACGGGCTACTGCCAACACACGGACATGTTCTGAGAAGAACTATAAAACTCCCAAGAGTCGACGTCCAAGGAGAAGGGAGGTTTGTTCTCACTCTAAGGAGCGACAAGGTGAAGATTGAAGACCGAAGTGCTTGAAGGTGCAAGCTGACCAGACGGAGGAGCTGCTCAACGTTAGAGATCAAGCCTGACCTTGTATTCAATCTATAGTGAATTTTCAGTCAGAAGGACTAAAGAGTGGACGTAGAACATTTGTTCAAACCACTATAAACCCAGTGTCCTTTATTGTTTTATTTCATTACCTTGTGTATTATGTGTTTTTGAAACTCAACACATCAAGTGTTGAAGTATAATTTGCAACAAATCTAAAGAAAACTCGAGTTTAAACGCATTTGATAAACAGTTTCTAACTCGTGACCTTAACAAGATAAGTGCAAGACATTAATAATACATACGCTGCATATACAAACACTGTGATCAGGGACCAACAAGTGGTATCAAAGCGGTTGGTCTTTATAGACTAGTTGCTTCTGAGTCGCTTAGGAATAGATCCATATTTTCCTTGCATATTTGTGTGTTTCTGTGTTTAGCTCAGAATAATGATAATGGCAAACAACATTAAGTTATGAAAATTCACTACAGAAACCTACTCCACCTGGAAGAAGAGGTCACTAATCACGCTAATGAACATTCATCTTGAGATGAAGCAAGTGACCGAGAATAGACCAATCAGAATCCAAAAGGTGAAGAACAGGATTGACGAAGGAGAAACAGGACCAGATATAATGGTGGACAAGTTGTACGAAGAATTGACCCAAGAAGATCGAGTTCGTGGTCAACTAGATTACGTAGCCATAGATTTAATCTTAAGTTCTTTGTCACCAACCCTAATGGCAGAAGCCTTGGAATACGAGAAAGTCAAAGAAACGTGGGACTTTCTTGGGTCTCTAAGCAAAGAGATGGATCAAATAAAGAGAAACAAGCTACAACAGTGGGTGGACAGGTACGAGTCGTTCCATATGATCCCTAGCGAGACCATCAAAGATATGGAGGCCAGATTCAACTCCATCGTAGCAGAATTATCCATCGTAGCAGAATTAAAGTTGGGAAGGACATACGAACTTCCTGACATGAACTCAAAGATTCTCTCAAAAATGCCCAAAGAAGACTAGTTCGTCAAAGTAACCAACCTAAAAGAGAAAGATTTGTCAACGTTGAGCACAAAAGATGTGTTCGCCTAGCTTCAGGCACACGAATGGGGCATCATACAGATCAACAAAAGCAAAGTCTTACGTGCTGCAATATCTATTGAAGAACCTATCGAGGATGCAACATTCTTCGTGAAGAGAGACGCATAGAAGTGGAAAACCAAGAGGCCATTCTACTTAGACTGCCCAGCTCAATCCAATCCAACAAAAGAGATTGCATTAACCAATGGGTCTCAAGCTAAAGAAGCGGAATGCTCAGTCAGCGAGCTGTAGGAGTAGATGAAAAGATTACCGAAGCTACTGCTGAAAGCTAAATGCAAGAAAGAAGAGCTCCAGCAAAGTCAACCAGCAGACAGTCGAACTGCCAAGAAGATGTCAAGAACATGCTACGAAGGTAACTCCCCGGATCATCTGATGTTTGAGTGCCCTCGGGTAGATCCAGATGAAAGGGAGCGATTAAGAAATCTTTTTGAGAAGCGCTCGTCAAAGGCAGTCACCCAAGCTTTGTTAACCATGACAAAAATACCAGACATCCCAGATCACGACGACGAAGGCTACTCAATAGAAGATGAAGAGGATGTCCTCATGGTATTCATGGCCAACATCAATGAAGATGCTGATGAAAATGAAGATTAGATAGAAGAATCAGCCCTAGCTGTCACGAGAAACCAGGTAACAAATTTTGTTATGTCTACTACTTCTACTTCAGAAAACATGGAAGATACTGTTGACTCATGTTACTCAGAATCAGATGAAATAACCGTAGAATTTCTTTTAAAATTATTTTGAAAGGGTGCATGCATTGAAAGATGTTTTGGTAAAAGAAAATTCCTCGCTGAAAACTCAGCTTTCTATCTTGACCAGTGAAATTGAAAAATCTAGGTCAGCAGACGAGGAACTCTAAAAATTGAAAACTGAATTCTCTGCTTTAAATAAAAGTTTTGATTGTTTGAAACAAGAGAATGATGTTTTGAAAAATAAAAAATCTGTGCAAAATACTTGTCAGTGTAGATTTTCGGAAAGCATGAGAGATTTAGATGAAATTGTAAGTGTTCAAAGAAGTTCGAAGAACTATACTAGATTAGATTTTGAAAAAGGAGAATCCAGCAATGCTGAATCCAGTAAATCAAAGAAGATTGTTTTTGTCCCAACAACTGGAAAGATTCAGCAACCTGCTAGGAAAGATAAGAGGGACAGTGCTAAATTAGCAATAGTTGCTCAGCAGAAACGTTGGCAAACTAACAATCCCCTGCTAACTGCTCAACAAAGACTGAACTATCTGTCTGCTGAGAGGAAGCCAGCAAAGTCAAGTATGTAACCCAGCAGATTGTTCCATCTGCTAGGAAGGTTCATACAAATCCAAGCAAGGCTTAGCAATCAGCTGAGATTGCAAGGAAGCCAACATATACACCAAGTAGGAGAAACAACTACTTGAGGCCTGAGTCTAAGTCATTACATTTTCAAAAGACTGTGAAGGTTCAGCACACTACTACACACTTCTACGCTGATATCTTCACAGACCTCCAGAAGATTAGAGGACCTTCAGTCTCATTCGGTGACAACTCAAAGGCTAGAGTAATCGGAAGAGGGTGCATCGAGCAAAATGGAATGCAAATCATCAATGTGGCCCTCATCGGCAGCCTCAAGCACAATCTACTGAGCATCAGTCAGCTAAGTGAAAATGGATATATTGTTTCTTTCTTTGATACAGGTTGCAAGATTGCTGAAAAGACCACTGGAGACGTAAAGCTTAGAGGAATCAGGAAAGGAGGACTCTACGTTGTTGATTGGGAAAGTGGTCAGCAAGCCTCATGCTTCATCGCATTCAGCAAAAAAGAAACAAACAGGCTATGGCACAAAAGGCTAAGACACTTAAACTTTAAAACTATCAATTATATAGGCAGAAATAACATTGTTACATGACTGCCAATGGATTTATTTGGCCCTGTGACCCCACCCACCGTAGGTAATAAACATTATACTTTAGTCGTTATTGATGACTATTCCAAGTACACGAGGGTGAGACTACTCAAGAGCAAAGATGAGATGAAGATAGTCATGCCAAAGCTAATACTTTAAGTGAAAAATGACAAAGAACTCACGGTGAAAAGAATAAGGTCCAATAATGGTACAGAATTCTATAACGGAGCAATAATGGACTTCTGCGCTGATGCTGGGATAGGACATGAAAGGTCCGCTTCAAGAACACCTCAGCAGAACGGTCTGGCAGAACAAAAGAACAGGACTCTAAAAGAGGTCGTGCGTACAATGCTTGCCGATACATATCTAGGACAAACATATTGGGGATAAGCTATAATGGACGCATGCTACACGCGGAATCAAAGTGAATTGAATCTTCAATTCAACAAAACTCCCAACGAAATATATCATGGTCGTAAGCCTTTCTTAGCTCATCTTCGTGTTTTTGATTCTCATGTTATATCCATAATAGTGGGAAGTCGAAGTTAAGTACTTTCCCTCCCAACGCTGACGAAGGAGTGTTCCCCGGATATGGACATCCTTCTCACAAGGGTTATAGAGTGCTTAATAAGATCACCAAGCTTGTGGAAATAACTTGCAATGTTATTTTTTATGAAGCTACTTTAGTGCGCAGGACCATGAGAAGTTAGAACGATGTGATCCATGAAACCGATAATTTCAATGGACTTTCGGGCTCGAATACTTTCGAAGCTGAACTGATCTATCCGACTACGTTGATGAATGAATCTTCATCTATGCTGGAGATCTTAGCTGATCAGCAAACAACCGAGATGGCTGGTGATGCAACCGGTAATGTTGAGGCCACCATAAATCCTCTCAATGAGCTCACATTTCAAGGGGGAACTCAAGAAGGAGAAACCAGTCAACAAAATGAAGACATTGCTGAGGAACCCCAAAATTACGAGAGGACTGCTGAAGACAACACTGCTGATATGGATCAGGAGTAGACTGCTGAAGACAGGTGTATTACTCCAGCAAATACAGATTCATTTGATGATGCGTCAGAAGACAATCATTCAGGAGATGTCAACCCAACAAGTGTAGCGGATAGCCTGAACAACCTACAACTTGTTGATGTACTTGTTTATGGAAGTCGAATTGGAGCATCTAGCAGTCAAACCATTCCAGTTATGGAGCTGCAAAGACCAAAATGGCTGCTAAGAGATCATCCTTCAGAAGCAATATTAGGAGATCTTGCAGATCCAATCCGAACCAGACACAACGCTATGCTAGCCTGCTATATATCTAGGGAGGAGCCGACCAAAGTTGTAGACGCACTCAAATCCGTCGATTGGATCAACACGATATAGGAAGAATTGTCAGAATTCATACGGATTCACGTTTAGAATCTCGTAGATCAACCAACACATCAATCGGTGATAGGCACCAAATGGGCATTCAAGAACAAGCGAGACAAAAATGGACTCGTCATTCACTACAAATCAAGGCTTGTAGCTAAAGGATATGCACAGTGTGAAGGAATCGATTTTGATGAAACATTTGCTCCAGTAGCTCAGCTGGAATTAATCAGGTTATTCCTTGCATATGCTACTCACAATAGTTTCATTGTTTTCCAGATGGACGTCAAGAGTACGTTCCTGAATGGTGGACTGAAGGAGGAAGTCTATGTGTCGCAACCTCCAGGATTTGAACGCGGAAAAAAGGTGTAGAGATTGAGGAAAGCTCTATATGGTCTGAAGCAAGCACCAAGAGCTTGGTACGAGACGCTATCACAGTTTCTGCTGAAGAATGGATTTTGAAAGGGGAAGATCGATCGAACACTCTTCTTGATCCAAGATGCTGAAGATATACTGCTCGTCCAAATATGTGCATGACATCATATTTAAATCTAGGAATCTAACCCTACGTGAAAAGTTTGCTCAACTTATGCAAACTAATTTTCAGATGAGCATGATGGGAAAGATATCATACTTCTTAGGTCTGCAAGTTCAGCAATCCAGCGATGGGATATTCATCCACCAGAAGAAGTATACAAAGGATCTCATCAGCAAATTTTGTCTAGAGAAGAAAAAGACACTGCGGATTCCCATGAGCACAGCATGTCAAATATCAATGGACGAAGAAGGCGAATCCGTATACCCAACAGCATACAGAGGTATTATTGGCTCTCTTTTATACCTAACAGCCAGCAGGCCAGACTTTTCGTATGTTGTAGGCGTATGTGCTAGATAGCAAGCAAATGCGAAGAAATCGCACATGGAGTACGCGCGAAGGATTGTTAGATATCTGAAAAGAATAGAATCATTAGGAATTTGGTACCCCAGAGTAGATGATCTTACACTCGTTTGATATTCAGAATCTGACTTCGGAGGATGCCGAATTGATTGAAAGAGTACGAGTGGGACATGCCAATTCCTTGGATACAAGCTGATAAGCTGGTTCAGCAAGAAAAAACACTCCGTAGCAACGTCCACAACAGAATATGAATATGTGGCTGTTGCGAGCTGTTGTACACAGGTGTTGTGGATCAAGCAACAACTTCAAGATTATGAATTCAGCACTGGATGTGTTCCAATATATTGCAACAACAACAGTGAATGTGCATCACGAAGAATCCAGTACATCATTAAAGAACAAAGCACATTGACATCAAACATCACTTCATCCGAGACCACGTTGAAAAGAAGGATATCTCCGTGGATTATATCAGGACAGAAGACCAGCTAGCAGACATATTCTCCAAACATCTAGCAGAAAGCAAATTCAAAGAGCTCTGTCTTAAGCTTGGTCTATTGGAATTAGACGAGGTTGCGGAAGAATGAGTCCCAGCTCGCATTCTGTTCTTGGATTTTTTGGATTTCATGGAATTCTTGGAGATGATGCGGAATAAGAGTGTGTCCAAGCTCATACTCTTCAGCAAATTACTAAAAGTTTAGTCGGATTGCTGAGTCCCAACTCTCAGCAGATTCGACAACTAGTTACTGAAGATTACTGTTTTCAGCAGACAAGATAAGAGAATGTTGAGTCCCAGCTCTCAGCATATGGAGAACGCTGCTGAATCAATCTTGGGAAATTGATCCGATATGGGGAATCAAAATCAGGATATCTCAACCGACAAGACAGTTACAAATTTCATTAATGGAGTAAATTAATAAGGTGACGATTGATATTTGCTATCATTACCAAAGATTTCGCTCAATGCTCAAGACGATTCAGTTCTGGAAATGGTGTTTTGAATGGCCGCGTGTAAAGTTTTGCCAAAATTGTCGGTTCCCAAGGCAGATGAGTTGATTGATCAAACAAATATCAAGGACGGGTACGCCTATTTAAAGGGAGGTTCTTTCGCCTAGGAAATTATATCTAAACCTCTGAAAACCAAACCCGTTTCATGCCTTTCATCCCCTCCGATTAAACCTTGTTGCTCAAGACTAACCAAAATATCGTCCTTCACCATCTCACCAAAATACCTTCAAGATGGGTTCGAGTAACATGACTTAGAAGTCTCCAAATTGAGAGAAAGAGTCGTCATCTTCACATAAATCACATCTAAGAAGATTCTCTCAACTTTCGGTTCACTACTGATGATGGGATTCTTTATATTAGAACCGGATGGAGATAGGAGATTCATTTCGTAGGGCCATGATAACTTTCTCATTGGAGAAATATAAGCTTGTTAGGTGGGTCTGAGGATGGATAATCCTTAGTCACATGGTTTGGGAACACCTTTGGGTCAGGGTTCCCAAATTACTCCTTCCTCATCTCTTCTTCGAGTGTTTCAAAAGCTCGGAAATAAAAAATGAAGAGGAGATGGAGGAAAAGCTTGTGGATGGAGTATATGCAACTCAAATGCATCTTCTTGGAATCAAGGGCTAAACACGAGCATGCAGGTAATGCAGATGTTACCCATCCTAAAAAGTAGGAAACATTTGTAAGCACCTGGTGCTGATGGGAAGTGCGGACAAGGGCACCAACCTGGGCAGATGTGAGATCTGCTAGCATCGGACTTCCTTTGCAAAGGCACCTAGATTGTCCACAGGCTAAAAGAGGAAGAGATGTCTCCAAGGTGGAAAGAAGTAGATGAGGTGACAAGAGACATCTCTCAACCAACAAGACATTGTTGCGCAAGTGGGGTGACTTGCAGCAACGAGCTCGGGGAGGAGACTAAGTAGGAGCAGATCTAGCAAAGGCGTTATTTGGAGCAGTCTGAAAAAGAATTGATCATTGTAACTTGTAGTATTATACTTTGCGAAGTGTAACTCTTGTAAATCAATGATATAAATAAAAGAATATGCTCGTTTTGATGACAATACTCTGTTGTCTCAAAAATTATAGCTGCCTAAAGCAAAATGCTAGATCATTACACTCCTTGTGTAAATAGAATCCTATCTAAAATTCTTATGATTTTCCTTGGTTAAAAATTCAAAAATGTAAAGGAAAATCAGAAGATAGGAATTTCTTAAGTGTCTCTCCAAACACTAAGTCGGAAGCAGAGTGCTTGATGGTTAAAATGACAGATATTTATCAAGCAAACACTCTCTGCTGACTGCTGAGTCCAAGCTCTCAGCAGATTTCCGACGATTACTCAATCTGAGCTCTCAAAAAGACTCTTTGAACTTAAAAGACTCAAGAACTTAAAAGAGTCTAAGTTTACTGCTGAATCCAAGCTTTCAGCAGATGTCCGGTGAATGCTAAGTACAAGCTCTCAACAATGTGATATTGTTTGCTATATTTGGCAATCGCAGACAAGACCGGAAGAAGGTTACTGAGTCCCAGCTCTCAGTAAAGAGACTCTTTGATCTTTAAAATATAAAAAATTATTAAGAGTCTGTTTCATCTACTGATAACTGCAGTTTAGCGGTTAAGTAAATAAATTTTTACACCCTAAGGTGGTCGATCCCACAGGGACTGTGCAACGAAAAATCCAAAGTACTAGCTATATTTAATAAATCATAGATGTTTGAGGGAATTTGAAAAGGGATTTTTTTTTGTGAATTTAAAGATAACAATTGCAAGAAATTAAAGGGGTTTTGAAGACAATAAAGAAAAGCACAGATCCTAGGGCAGATTATCTAATCATCAACATGCAAATATCAATCAACTCAGCAACGGGGAAAACATAGATTTTTGTGGATTAAATTCCTTGGTTGGGCAATTAAATCCTAGATTATTAATTAGTGACTATCTCCTCTCGGTCTCAAGAACACCAAATTAATCAATCTCATAATTATCTAATTATTCCTATGTAGGTTTCTTCTTGGTTGGACACAAAACAAGCACAATTAATTCTCTCTTCCTATTAATAATTTTCATCTCTCGATCCATCAACTATTAACTATAAACCTAGATCTTAATTTACCTCTCGGTCCATCTTTTAATCTAGATTATAAAATTAAGTGCAGAGAATTAAACCATGCTTTCAGAGTTGATATCAATTAAACATGCATCAGAACAGAATTCATAACCCTAGAACCTATTTAGGGTTCTAGCCACAAATCATGACTAGAAAATAAAGAAACATTTAATTAATACCTTGCAAGAACAATAAGAACCTTGAAACCAAAACTCCAATGTCTAAAAGCTCCAATAATCAGTAAAATATGCTAAAACAAAGACTATTTTCGTGCAGGTTGAGTTCTTATTTATAGAGGGGGAAAAAGACCTAATTAGGTATTGGATTAAAATAGCAAAAACTGCCAAAACTGCCTTATCGGACATCTGTGTCGATCGACAGAAATCCTGTCGATCGACACAACCTTCAAATCAAAATCCGGGCTGAATTTGTGTTGATTCTGCAACTTTGTCCTCTGTCTCGATCGACAGGGAGAATTTCGATCGACAGAAATGCATGTGTCGATCCCCTTCTGCGCAGTCTCACGGTTTTGACCATAACTTTTGCTCCCAAACTCCGATTGACCCGATTCCAGTTGCATTGGAAAGCTAATTCAAAGATCTTTCTCTTTTCATGCTCCATTAGCTCGGATTCCACGTGTGGAAGAATTCGTGACTGTTCCTTTGAACATCATCTGCTTTCAGTACGGGTTTCCAATGAATTCGGCCTAAAACCTGCAAAATCTTACCATGATAAGCATAACACCCTATAAAATTGTCTCATGCACAGGAATAAGTAAAAACATAATATAAAACACTTGAAACAATGGAGAAAAAATATAGATAAGTGAGTATAATAATGAGCTTATCATCTACTGAGTCTAAGCTCTCGGTAGAACCCCGAAGACTGCTGAGTCCAAGCTCTCAGTAGATGTCTGTAGATAGCTAAGTATGAAATCTTAGCATACTCACTTTGACTGCTGAGTCCAAGCTCTCAGCAGATGACTACTGTCTACGGAATGTCAAGACCTTAAGAAAATTGAGTTAAATGCTGAGTCCAAGCTCTTATCAAATGTAAAAGGTCAAAGGAATACTTAGATGCCAGTAGAGTATGAGTTCGATGTTGAGTCCAAGGTCTCATCAAACCTCTGTGATCTACAGTATTTAGCAATCTCAAGGATCATCAAATGATCAAATGTTGAGTTCAAGCTCTCAGCATGGGCCTACTAGTTGTTGAATGTACAACTCTCAGCAAATGCCTTTTTGCAAGTTAAATTCGGGCCAGCAAACCAAAGAGAGATAATCATTTCAAATATCTCGAAAGGCGGGATTATCTGAATAACAGAGCTGCTGTGGAGTCTACATTAATTAAAAAGGTGACTACAGCACAGGGCGGCAACAATAAGCAGAAGCCACGCACATTCTTCCATCATCGTGAACGTAAGGCAAACCGCCACCAATTGCCCAACCGTTGATTCATCCAGATCAGAAGAAAAATCCAACCGCTCACACAAAGCCGGTTGCAAACTATCGCATAAAGGAAGATTGGTTTGGGATTTCTAAACCCTATTACTTCCAATACTTCTGATTTTGAATCTTTTTCTTCCACTCTACATCTCTTTGAGTTTCAGAAGAAATATCAATGGCGGAATCATCCAACCGTTCCAGTCCCCCTGCCGAATCCTCCGGAAGGCCATGCATACTCAGAGAACCTGAACAATTCCATCCCATGTTCACAGGTGTATTCAAGAAGGAGCAGATTGATGAATCAATCTCTTACTATCGCTTGGTGGCCATTGCTCATGGAAAGGCATAGGGTGAACTCACCTTCGAACAGAGGAGGGCGGCTCAAGTAAAGAAGGACAAGATACTCTACAAGTCATTGTTCAAAAAGCACTACTGCGACAGACTCATCGGCAAAATCGACCGAGAAGACCTTCTGAAGTACTTATTTGCGGAACCCCTCAAATTTCGGCCACACATAGTTGTGGAATTCTTTGCCCGTCCAGTGATTGACAAGAGTGAAAAGCTCTTCATGACGAGTGTCTTGGGGACGAAGATCAGTAAGCCCAAAGGTGTTAGCAGAGAAGTATGGCCTGCAAGCAGAAGGAGAAAATGTAGCCAACTACAAAATCAATGAAGAAGAAGAGATGCAAAAGTGATGGCAAAGGTGGAAGAATGATACATTCACAGAACCGTGGAAAGTGGCCGCACCGCTGAGATCACTGGAAGAACCCATGAAGAGCCTAGCACAGATTGTGATAAGAATGATGGTAGGCAAGGTTGGTTCACTCTCAGAACTTAGTGCCAAGAAGTTTGTTGTGATGATGGTGATTGATGATCAAGTCCATGGAAATTGGGCAAAGTTCATCTAAACCAAGTGGCTGGCGCACGTCTACAAGAACAAGCGCGTCAAAACAGAGCATGCATTCACCCAAGATGTGGGTTTTGGACTCAAGATTAGTCATTTTCTTGAGGGCATCATACCCCAGGGGAAGCGCTGCCGCTATGAAGATCTGTTGCACACCGATTACATACCGCCAACCAAGAAGCAACAACCTCCAAAGAACTTCAAAGAATCGCTTATTCCAAGAGGGAAGAGCAATGTTAACCCCGAAGAATCGGTTGCTGGTGAAGAAGAACCGTACCAAGGAAGTGCATTACTGCCAACCGCTATTCCACTTACTGAGGAGGAAATTGAAGAGGAACGAAGGAAAGCAAACCAGGATGCTCTATGCAAAGAATATGAAAGCCTGGTAGACATCACACAGCTGGATCCCCCTATGCCTAGGGGTGAGCAAAAAACCAAAAAAACTGAAAACCGAACCAAACTGAATAAATTTCGGTTATTTTAGTTTTTCGGTTTGGTTCGGTTACAATTTTTTAAGTAATTCGGTTTTCAGTTTTCGGTTTGGTTTTGTATTTTTCCGAACTGAATTAACCGAAAAACCAAAAATATATATAAATATATTTAGATATACTTAAATTATTATTTTTTTAATACATTCAAAAATCAAACCCTACACACTAAATCCCTAATTCCTAAACAAAACTATCGCAGATTCGCAGCCTCCTCGCCTGAGTCGCCTCTCAGACTCTCACTCACCGCTACAGCCTACCAGCCCCCCTCGCCACTTTGCCCCTCTCACTCGCCCGATCGCCGGTCACTGGTGCAGCCCCCCCTCGTTGTCTCCCTCTCGCACCCGCCTCAGCTCTCGTTGTCTCCCTCTCACACACGCTCGCATCAACCTCTCACACCCGCCTCAGCTCCCGCTGCCTCCATCTTCCTCTCGTAGTCTAGCACATGACGCACAGTCGTCGGTCACCGTCGGTGCTCACAGTCACAGACTCATAGGCCTCTCCGGTCTCTCTCGCAAGGTCTGCTCTCACACGAGTTGCTGACTGCCAGTTCTGGCATAGGAAGTTGGGTTAAGGTACCAACTTGAAAATTGCAGTCTTAAAAAAAATTGAATATTGCATCTTCCTTTGTATAAGTCTGCATTAATGATTCAGGGCACACGCAAATGTTGTTTAATATGTGTGTGTGTTTATTCTGACTTCTAAGCATTATGTTGTTTATTCTAAGTGAATAATATTGGTGGCTGCTTAAATCCTATTTTACTGTGCCTGTTTCTTCATGGCACACGCAAATATATTATATATACATGTATATATCAATCCCTCTAGATTCCTTCTATAGATGAAAGTATCTTGTTTTTTGAAAGTAATATCCATCCCTCTATATTCCTTCTATCTGTTACTGGAACTTCAAAATTATTGGCAAATATTTGAATGTTTCAGCAATTTTGTTGTTTTTGGAGCTTCAAAATTATTGACAAATATTTGAATGTTTCAGCAATTTTGTTGTTTTTGCTGTTTTTTGCAATTAAGATGCACTGATGCAGCCTTTTATTGTCATTTTCAGATGTCTCAATCTCAAGATAATCAAGATTTCTGTGAAACGGGTGGTTCTTCTTTCACTAACCCATCAACCGACCCAACAACTAAAATCACTGGAACATAAGCAAAGAAGCGTAAAGAAATGGATAGAAGATCAGAGTATGGGACCATTTTGAACGCTTTACAGCCGATGATGGTAGTAAAAAAGCTAGGTGCAAACATTGCTCTAAAGTGTATGCTAGTGATCCAAAAATAAATGGTACACGTTCACTGCTTAACCACATGAATGCATGCAAGAAAATCCCTGCTAGCGTAGATCTTAAGCAAAAATTGTTGAATTTGCAATTAAAACCTCAAGTGGGTTCACCTGAGTATCTAGGAACTTGTAAATTTGATCAAGAAGCTACAAGAAAGGGTTTTGTAGAAATGATTATTATTGATAAGCTGCCATTTAAGTTTGCTGAAAATCATGGATTTAAGCGTTTTATGGCTATAGCTTGCCCTAGATTTCAGATACCTTCTAGGTGGACTATTGGACGTGATTGCTTTCAGATTTATCTTGATGAGAAAGATTTGCTTAAGACATTGTTTAAGAGTGTTGGTCAAAGAGTGTGTTTAACCACCGATACATGGTCTTCTGCGCAGTTAATGAATTATATGTGTCTCACTGCTCATTATATTGATAATGATTGGAAATCAAACATAAAAATCATCAATTTTTGAACAATTTCCAGTCATAAGGGTAAAGACATAGGGTGGACAATTGAGAAATGTCTAAATGAATGGGAGATTGAGAAGATTTTTACTATTATTGTTGATAATGCTTCCTCCAATGATACAACACTTGATTATTTAAAAGAACAAATAGGTGATCGGGGTACTAGCATTCATAATTGGGAATATCTTCACATGAGATGCATTGCACACATTATTAATTTAGTGGTGCGAGAGGGGTTGAAGGAGGTTGAGTCATCTATTAAGAAGATTAGAAGTGTTGTGAGATATGTTAGACAATCACCTTCTAGGATGAAGAAATTTAAAGAGTGTTGTGAGCATGAGAAAATCTCAACCAAAAGCATGTTAAGCTAAGATGTTTCCACCAGATGGAACTCAACTTATCTGATGTTGAATACAGCTCATAAATTTGAGAAAGCATTCTATAAGTTTGATTTGCAAGATCCAACTTATAGAACTGATCTTGAACATGCAACAGTAGGTGGGGTGCCTAGCAAAGAAGACTGGCTGAAAGCTAAAAGGATGATAGGCTTTTTGAAAGTTTTTTGTGAAATGACATGTAAAATGTCTGGTTCTATTTATGTCACATGTAACTTGTGTTTGCATGAGGTTTACAAGTTGTATGTGTTGTTGAATGCTTGGATTAAGTGTCGTGATTCGGAGTTGAGTGAGATGTCAAGAAGAATGAAAGAGAAATTTGATAAGTATTGGGGAGATCCGGATAAGATGAGTAAAATGATATTTTTTGCTGTTATAGTGGATCCTCGATACAAGTTGGAATGGGTTGAACTTGCTCTTCGTAATATGTATGGTGATTTGGGTGTTTCCATGGGTAAAAGGTTGAAAGATGAATTTGTTGCTTTGTATAATGATTACAATAGATCAAGTTTATTGGATAGGAGTGGTGAGTCTATGGGAGATGATATGATGGTACCCTATGATTTGGATGTTGAGGATCCAACATTTGAGGTGATGATGAGAATGGGTTCTGAGTATGGACAGTTTTAGAGTCGAAAGAAGAGTAATGTGAATGAGGTGGATAAATATCTAAATGAAGAGATTGAGGGAAATGATTCGAAATTTGACATATTAGCTTGGTGGAAAGCTAATGAGGCAAGATTTCCAATTGTTTCCAAACTGGCTCGTGATATTTTATTTGTCCCCGTTTCCACTGTTGCATCAGAATAAGCTTTTAGTTGTGGAGGGCGAGTGCTTGATTCATTTAGGAGTTCTTTAACTCCTAAAGTGGTACAAAGTCTAATTTGTGCTCAAGATTGGCTTCGTGGTTCAGATGCTCCTATTAATGTCGAAGAAGACCTTGCAGACATAGAAAAACATGAAGAAGGTAATATATGCAAATAATCTTATTTTTTTGCATAACATTAAGTTTATTTTTCTAACTTAATTTTCTTTCTTTTTTGTTTATAGGACTACGAGCTATGGCCGTCGAACCCTCAACGGACTAATCTTCTACTCATAAGACTTTGTAATTTTATATTTGATTCATATTTTGAATTGTTGATTTTTTAAAGCATCCTAACTTGATTTTTTTTTCTTTTATAGGATTGACTCCACCTTCATCTATGAAATATGCTTGAAGAATGAAGAAGAATGAAGAGTTGTTATTTGATGTTTTTTTATTTTTGTTCATGGAACTATTTTGTTTAATTGCTGAAATTTAAAGGATTGAAATTGTGAATTAATTGCTGGAAGTTTATTCTAGGATTGGAGTTATTTACTTAAATTTGATGGTGGAATGTTATTTATAGGATTGGATTGTTGTTATTTATAGGATTATATTGTTGTTATTTCATTTTAATTGCTGAAACTTTATTTTAAATTTTTTATGTGCATTTTTTAATTTGTTTCACATTTTGTATTTTTTTGGAATAAAATTTCAATTTAACCGAAAAACCAACGTAAAAAACCGAAAACCGAACAGGAATTTCGGTTCGGTTTTTTTCCCTGTTCGGTTTGATTTGGTTCCGAAAAAAAAAATTCAGTTTTTCGGTTCGGTTTTTTCAGGCAGAAACCGAACCTAAAAACCGAATGCTCACCCCTACCTATGCCAACCATTGCGAAGAAGAAGCGCACACGGAAGAGCCCTCAGCAGAGAAAGAGCAAGCCAGAAGGTGATGTATACAAAGCTAAGAAAAGAGGAAAGAGTAATCGCTTTCAAGGATTCACAGTCCAGGTAGTAGTCACGTCTCTACCGATTCCATAAGTCGCCAAGGATACAGATGCAGTGCCAATTGAGTCAGCCTCCAAGGACGCAAAGAGAAAGCTAGAGTTCTCTAGAGAGGAGCAGGCATGGAAGAAGAGGCGACATGAGAAAGCTTTGAAAAAGGCACGTGAGCAGAAGGAATTCGACAAATCTATGTTGAAGATGACTCTCGCGCAAAGGGATGCTAATTTCGAGCAAGTCAAAGCTGCATACGATGAGCGCAATGCCAAGATACAAGTCGGTGATCAACCTGGGCGCATCACCAAGAAGGGTATTGAGAAGGCACAAACTGCGATGGGAAAGGCAAAGCTAAGGTTAGCAATGTCGAAGAAAGGATTGTAAATCCAGATTCCATGACAGATGCAGAATTTGACAAATGGCAAAGGAAATGAGCATTCATGGATTTACAAAGAGTTGTGCCAGGGAGATTCGAGGATTCAATGATGCAATAGAATCCTGTGCAAGAAGGAAGGAGTTCTGCAACTCTGATTGTTAAGCTCGTCACTGCGCAAGGGGGAAGTGATGGTGCTGATGTTAACACTGGGAAAGTTGTTCAACAGCCTGCTACGCCAAGAGGTAGCAGTATTGTGAAAGGAAACTTGGAACACACTGCTGCGCAAGGAGGAAGCAGTTGTTGTTGAAAAGATAATTGAGGATGAACAACTAGTTGTGCAAGGAGGAAGCCAGATTGTTACAATTCTAGCAGAGAGTGATTTGGTGCAAGATGAGGGTCGAATCCCTGCTAAAGAAAAGGAAGACAAGGCAGCAGAGAAGGAGAGTGCTGACCTTGAAATGATGATTGATGAAGGTACAACAACTGCTGAGGTAGTTCAACCACCGGCTGGTCAGCAACCAGACTCAACAGCTGAGAAGGAAAATGTTGTGAAGGAAGCCATGGAGAAAGAAGTCACTACCTCCCTCCATGCTGAGACTTGCGCGAGACTGCAGGTCAACCTTAGTGCAAGCGTGAGAGCACACAATGAGCAGTGTCTATGTGCTCTGGGATTTGATCCAGCGACAGTTCCGGAATGGAGACTGGGAGCAGAAAATCCTCGTGTGTTGCACAAGACCATCGACATGCTGCGGTAGAGGAAAATTCTGATTCCCACCTCTCCAGAAGTCTTAGGTATCTCGTTCAGTGACATCCCAAGTGAAGATGAACTGGAAATGACAGGGAGCGCTGAAGCTGCCGAAGGGGTCTTAATGCTTGCCGAAGGAAACTCGGCTTTCAAAACAGAGACTTTGAGAATACTAATGGAAGGACAACCTGACAAAAGGTTCAAGGCTAAGAGGATTGCTAAAAGGTGCTCTCCAGTCACTGTGAAGGATGAAAAGAATGGTGACCTCATATCATGGGCGAAGGAAATTTGTGTATTCATTGAAGCCCAGGTTGCTGATGATCTTGAGACCACCTATGCCGCGGAATTCATAGATGGGTCTTCTAATCTTGAATGGTTAAAAATATAGTTCCAGAGGTGGAGATTCTTGGATTATGCCACCCATGAACTACATTATGAAGACCGAGCAATCATAATGGCAATGATGGATCTGAATTACTGGAGAAGTGAAGAGGAATGGGCAGACGACTGGATGGATCAGACATCCAAGCGGCAGTATTCTAAGAAGCAAGTAGCTGCCAAACTGCAAAAGATAAAGGCGCACAAAGCCATAACAGGAGATCGCTCAATCCCGACCTCTGAGTACGCTATTGCCGACTCGCCCCCGTTCACTCAAGCTTTTAGATCCCCAGCAACAAGATGAAAAATGGTTGCAGCTGCTGAATCGCAAGCCAGAATAGCAGAAGAAAAGGTCGCACGGAAGAAAGCAGAGGATTACCAGAAAATGATGAAGTTCAAGGAGCGGATACTCACAACATTGTCTAATATCCCATATCGGGTGGATAGCTTTAGGCCTCCATCTCCAGCTGCTAAAGAAGAAGATTGTGTTTAGGAAGATGAACCGGTCACAGCAGAAGATGTTGATCCGAATGCTACTTCGTCACAGGCGCTGATAATCACTTCTGATGTCCCCACCACCTCCAACCAGATGGTCATATCATGGAGCCCCCAGTCTTGACAGTTGAGCCTTTAAGCTCCAGTACCCATAATAGGGACCTCCAGAGATTCATTCATGTTGTGGTAGCAAGGAGCATTAGGGAGCAGGTCGTGCTGATTGTGCGAGCTGAAGTGCAAACCCAAGTGGGTGAGGCCAAGAAGGAACTTCACCAAACGCTACATGATAATTTTGAGATCTTCTCCACCGACCTTTTGGTTGCGATCAAAGAGGGGAAAGAGAAGAGACCGGCAGAAGAAGCAGAACAACAAAAGGAAGAAGACGAGAGACTTCGGTGCCTTGAATCACGAAAGAAACTGGAAGAAGAATTAAGGAGACAACAAGTAGAGGAAGAGAAGGAGGAACAAAGGAAGAAAGAATAAAAGGAGATGATCAGAAGGGAAGAAAGAGAAGCTCTTGTGGATAACTTCAAGAAGATCACAACCAGGACCCTCAGAAATTTGAAGAAATCCACCTGCTCCTCGAGTGCCAGAGATGCTGATTCAGACTCCTCAAAGACTAAGAAGTAATCCCTCCAAGTCTCCCAAGTCTTCTGGTAAAAATGTTTTAAATTTGGGTTGATGTTTCCTTGTACTTCACTGCAAATATTTTTTAACGGAAACTAACTCAGGTTGAAGACAACACCTCATTGTCCAACACTGAATTAATTGCCATAGCTGAACTTACACGACTAGTGTAATCAGAAAAATTGCTTGGATTATTGAGTGTGTGATATGTTCATGTGTGTTGCTCTATATTTATGTGTGAATGTGCTATGTGCTTATCTGGTTGATGATTTGAAAGCCATTTACCTAAAGTAATTTTTAATCGAGCAATACCCTTGTTATTTTTAGGGGGAACGTTGGAGTTGATATGCTGAGAATAGATCTGATAGGAATACCTTGTAATCTCAGTAATCAGCTTTCCCGTTATCAGTTAGTATTAAAGCTCAGATTTGAGGCTTTGATCGCACCAAAAAGGGGGAAATTATTAGGAATATTGTTAGAAATGTTAAAACCCCTTGATCTTGATTGTATGTTTATTAATTTTGGTGCATCAAAGCTCAAGTCAATCTAGTTTCTAGCAACTTTAATGTCGAGTCAAATTGTAAAAGTCCTCTATAGGATTACTCAAGTTGTAATAGAACTAGAATAGAAGATTGAAGAATGCTGAAATTGTCAGCACAATCAAAGAATAAAATAATGTTGAATGAATCAGCATAACCGGAGATTGCTGAAGATGCTAGTAAAAGGCTAGCAAACACTGAAGAATGCTGGACATGCTTAGAAGAATGCTGAAGGATTAAAACAAACGGATTGCTGAGATCTCCGCAAGACTGCTGAGATATCAGCAGATATTCAACTGCCAGCAGACCAACAACAGCAATAGACACACCATACAAAGTCGTGAATCAGGAGGATCCAAATCACAAGGAGACTCGACGAATCAGAGAGAATGATAATCAACAAACACAAGGAAGGTTTCCAGATTTTAATTGAAAGATCCGTTTTGACAAAAATGGCCAAAGTATGGACTTTGCCAATCAGAGAGAAGAGAGACATGAAGAGTCTCTGCGCTTCACAGAAAATGAAGAACATAGATTGGCGAGCAAACACTCTGAGTCTAATGGATAAGATTCAAACAGTCGTTTGAATCTTCACCTATAAATAGGTGTCATCAAAGAGAGGTTCGTGAAAATTCTACAACAAGAAAAGAAAAGAGATCTTAACATTCTCATACATACGCGAACTCATATCCGAGCTTGTACCTGATTGAAGCTTAACAAAAGCTTTCATACTTGAAGCTCGAGACCTTTGAAGGTTCTTCTTAGGTTATCATTGGGATTCTTTCTATCCTAGATAGAATCTAGCAGTCATCTTGCTATGCAAGCGTGATTATCACGGGCTATTGCCAACACACGGACAGGTTTTGGGAAGAACTATAAAACTCCCAAAGGTCGAGGTCCGAGGAGAATGGAGGTTTGTCCTCACTCTAAGGAGTGTCAAATGCGCAGATTGAAGATCGAGGTGCTTAAAGGTGCGCGCTGACCAGACGGAGGAGCTGCTCAACGTTAGAGACCAAGCCTGACCTTGTAATCAATCTATGGTGAACTTTCAATCAGAAGGATTGAAGAGTGGACGTAGAACATTTGTTCGAACCACTATAAACCCCATGTCCTTTATTGCTTTATTTCATTACGTTGTGTATTGTGTGTTTTTGGAACTCAACACATCAAGTGTTAAGTATAATCTGCAACAAATCTAACGAAAACTCAAGCTTAAATACATTTGATAAACACTTGCTAAGTCATGACCTTAGCAAGACAAGTGCAAGACATTAATAATACTTTCGCTGCATATACGTACAAACACTCTAATCAGGGACCAACATAGGGTTGGGTGTATAATATACAAATAATTTATATTATAATATTTTAATATATAATATTGATGAAAAAAATAAATCTATTGAAAAAATTACTAAAAATATATTAATATATAATTTTGTAAATTATATCATGGTGTTAAAAATAGAATATTATGTATTGAATTTGCACATCTTAAGGGTGTAAATGTAGTTCCTCTAATAATAAAAGATTTTTATAAACACGACATTTCATTACTTAAAAAAAGAGAGTGATACTAAACAACTAAAATGCATTAATTAATATGCTGCATTTAAATGATATGAGTATTTTTATAAAAATAATAAGATACTATAATATTTTATCAATTCTTTAGTAAATATATACAAATATACCCTTATCTAACTTGGTCAGAATTTGGCCAAAAAAAATGAATAAAGAATTTTGGGTTAAGAAGTCACACGATTAAAATTGACTGAAAATATTTGTCTAATTGTGACACCTTTTAACTAAGAAATTAAATAAAGCTGGCCCACTTCGATTAAATAAGTTGTACCAACTTTTAAATAAAGTTGGCTAAATATATTAAAATCATAGTTAACATAGCCATCTTTGATTAAAGAGATTTAATAAAGATGCTTCACACCTCACGTAGATATTTGTTCAAACATTTTTTTTAACGTTTTTGTCGGTTTCTATAGTCGGAGTGGACAGAAAATTTGTGGTTCTAAATTATGATGGTAAAATTCAGTCGTCGATTCCATGGTCGACGTTTGATTAGAGCTTAGTGTTAAACGATTTAGGTGGAATTTAAATATTTTTAGGAATTAAATAATTGATAAGCTTATTTTATTTTTTATTTTAAATATATAAATTTTATTAAACAAAATAAAGATTATAGATATTTTAATTAAATTTTTAAGATGTAAAAAATCAATAACCTAGACCACACATAAAGTACTCGCCGAATTGTTTAAAGATTGCGATTTAAGAATTTTTGCTTCGTTCTACATTATTAAATTTGAGTCTTGTTCATTTTCAAACGTTATCGCTTACAATCCGAGTTTATTTCTTTTAACTTATCTCAAGATTTGGAACAATATTATATTGTTTTAGATTTTAATGAGACTTATGGTATCACTATAGAACCCGCATTTAAGGTGTACTTGACTATATATTGTTACCTATGGAGTGTTGCTATGGACCCAATTTTAGAAAAACAAATAAAAAATAATAACTCAGTAGACTTTGTAGGCCTATTTAATGTTGCATTGTGACATAGTTGACCACAACTCCAAAGTAAAACTTGTACACTATTGAAAATAATGGTTTAGACTAGTAGTCAATTTTTCGTATTCCATTTTGAACTAAATTATTAATTGGGCACGTTTTATTTTATGACTCACATTTTTCCTATATTTCCAGTTTGGTTTCAAACCATAAACTTTTTGGCCGAATTCATAAATGGTGACACTGAAAAATGGGTAATAATAAAAATATTATTTTTATGTAAATCGACCATCAACAAATTTGTTTGCTCTTAAATTATTCTGTGTTGATTTAGGGAAACTAAAAATATTCTTATTCTAAGAGACAGTTTTAAATGTTTTTTCTGACAATTATTCAAGTTTTGGCTACCTAATAAATTCAAAACGTTTCTTAGGCTAAGAGATCATGATATCTTTTCGAATATATCCAATAATAAATATTCCACCGTCCCAGTTTAATTATTCTACTCTTCTTTTTCGTCGGTCTTAAATCAATTGTTCCGTTATTAAAAAAGGTAATTTTTTACACTCAACAATAAAATATTAATTCCACTCAACTTACTCTACACTCACATTTCTTGATTATTGTATTCGGTCAACCCAAGACAATTAAGTTGGGACGGAGAAAGTATATTATATGTAACTATTTTAAAATTTTGACCTTCATCTCTCATTCCCTACTAAAAGGTAAAAGAAATCCTCTAACTTGGTGCACAAATAGTTTAAGCAGTTTTGTTCACCTATATATTGTGAGTACGTGTTAATATGATAACATGCTAATGTGACATATATTTATTGGTTATAGGGTCAATTTTAATTGTTATTATCATTCTTAATGTATGGACACATCAATCGTAGGCACATTAACATGCATGCACATTAAGCATTAGAGTGTTGCTGATAGTTTAGATACTTTGTTTGTGTCTGATAAATTATAAGTCAGAATTTTAATGAAATATTTGAGTGGAATGAAATTTAAATTAGTACTCCATCCGTCCCAGTCTATTGGGCACTCTTTTCATTTTCGTCCATCCCAGTCTATTAAGCCACTTTCCTAAAATAGCAAATTTTTCACACTCATCAATAAAATATTAATTTCACTGTCACTCATAACCCTTAATTCTCGTGCCCAGTCAAAGGTGCCCAATAGATCGGGACTGAGGTACATTCTAATTTTTTTTAGGTAATAGAAAAATGTTTAACTGAGTTTTATAATAGTTAGTTTGTGCGTGTATGAACTGATTTATTTTATTCTACTTAATGATATTGACAATCTGTGTTGATAATTACAACCATTTCCCCACCAGCAATCTGCTAGTTGCTTGAGGTCAATTATGCCAGCATATTTGTAAATATATATTTTCCTTCGACAATTATTTATTTATTCTCTAGTGTTTTGGTTTTACTAGTCATTTAATAAATTATATATTGATATTAAAATATCCTTTTAAGAAAAATTAAATTGGAGTACAAGAACTATTTTTTTCGAATAAGGTTCGGAAATAATTTTTTGAACTATCTGAAACAGATTCTAATAATTATTTCAAACTCAATTGCTTATTTTCACAAATAATCCTTTTTTTTATATAGGTAAAGATTGTTTATATTTCTCCAATGTCTTGTCTTACAATATACTTAATTTCGGAAGGAAAGTCATTTGTCCAAATAATAAGACCTGGATGATTTGCTCCCTGCCATGCTAAGTAATGAGCCGCCTTGTTAGCCTCGCGGAACATATGATGAACTCCGTTGATAAAGTCTTCCTTAAGCTCTTTAATTGTATCAACCATTTCTTGAGTAAACCAAATGAAATTTTCTTATGCTCTCTGAAGCTCTTGAACCGCCTCTATAGAATCAGAAAAGATTTGGATTGAAACTTTTTGTTCTTATTATTTGTAAAACTCAATTTGCATGAAACTTTTTGTTCTTATTATTTGTAAAGCTCTTGAACCGCCTCTAAAGAATCATTTGTAAAACTCAATTTGCATGAAATTTTTTGTTCTTATTACCAGCTTTTAAATTAAAATAATTTCTATTTAAATGCACTCCATTAATTAAAATATCCTATATGATAACTTCTAAATAAAAATTTTAGGATCAATTATTAGAAAGTATTTCTACCTATTTGTTATTTTGATGTGTCAAAAGATTATATAGAAACCACCAAGTTAGAAGTGTCTCTAGATTAGCTTAGTTTGCATAAATTTGTAAAGTCCTCCTGTTCATTAGGATATATCGAGTTGTAAGAGAACTGACAAAGCTGATCAAGACAAACTGGGTAGAAATCCAAAGCCCGAGTTTGGATCGTGTGAAGAAAGGAGAGACCAACTTCCAGTTTAAAGTTGATGACTCAGAGAAACTGACCAAAGACACCAGTTTGGATCATCTCTAGTTTACAAGTTCAGTTCTCACTCACACGAAGAGACAAAGAGAATAAGTATGAGGAGTTATCAAAGATCAGTCTTTAAGAATGAAGATTCATTAACGGCTGATGAAACATGAACCAGTTTAGATTCCTTGGACTGGCAGAGCTGTTCTGACACAAAAGCATAATATCGACATT
>JAPKLW010000637.1:267529-284438 GCA_026898455.1 Plectranthus barbatus | reverse complement strand
TGTGGGTTTAATCCGAATTAATATAAATGTGAATGTGTGAGTTAACAAAATATGTGGGTCTGTTTATGATTTTCAGCTGACCTTAGAGGAGCCAGCTGACAAATTTAAAAATTTAGTGTCTGAAGAAATTTTGACAGGTCGGTTACTATTAGAGTAGGCCATTTTGAACCGGAACTGGCCCTTCGGTTCACATTCTGAACTGAAACTGGCACATGAGGTTTAGAATTGGAACCGAAACCGCTTTTGGATGAGCCGGCTAAGATTCAACAAAAAAATTGAAATCGGAACCAACAATAAAATTTGAAAATATGAAATTTTCAACCGGCCAATTAGAGTGCGACACGTCACCCCGATTCGACGGTTTCAAACTGAAACCGGCGATTCAATCGAGATTTTTTAAAATAAAAGTTAAAAAATTATATTTGGAATGGTTCTTCAAGCCTTTGGATCTTGTTGGCCCCTCTTGAAAAATTGTATAAACATTAGTGTACCTATGTATATGGAAATTGAAAATTGATTGAATTTTTTTTATATCATTCTATTATTAAAATTGAAAAAAATTTATATCCAACGTGTAGATCCGGCTGTGAGGCTGGTCCGTAATCACAATCAACTTCACGTCTTTATGTTGATAGAATTTTAGGAATTATTTATGAAGTTAAACATGTAATACATGGTAACATATGTAATTTGAAAAATAAATAAATAAAGAAGGCAGATTCATAGTTGTTAGCGACATGTAAGTTAGAAATCATTTAGATATAACGAGGTTGCCTTAGAGGTCTTATCTACTAAATTAAGATTCACCAAATTGTTGGAAACATACCAAATGAAACAAAATTATACTCAATCCAGATATATGTTATTAATTGGCCTATAAGTTAGGATTTACTTCATTAGACATTATTTCTCATTAATTAACATTAGTGTCACCTATGAATATGAAAATATAACAATGTCTTACCATTAACATTCCAATTTTATTGAAACTAAAAGTTTAAATCTTTTTTTAACATTTTGTCCTATTTGAATTCGATCATTTTCTAATCCGAAAATAGTAAATAATATTATTACAAATAAAACTTTTTAGATCATGATTTTTGTTTTTTAAAGCCACTCACAATGATAACCTTTTGAAGCAGGTCATCATACCAAATAAATTATATATAATAAAGAAATTGAAAAATATATTAAGTTATGATTCTCTCCTCGTACCGCACCAATTATAGATGAACTAATATTTGGAATGGTTCTTCAAGCCTCTTGTTGGCCCCTCTTGAAAAATTGTATAAACATTAATGTACCTATGTATATGGAAATTGGAAATTGAAATTTTTTATATCATTCTACTATTAAAATTGAAAAAAAATTCTATCCAACGTGTAGATCCTGGCTGTGAGGCTGGTCCGTAATCACAATCAACTTCACATCTTTATGTTGATAGAATTTTAGGAATTATTTATGAAGTTAAATATGTAAAACATGGTAAAATGTAATTTGAAAAAAAATAATAATAAAGAAGGCAGCTTCATAGTTGTTAGCGACATGTAAGTTAGAAATCATTTAGATATAATGAGATTGTCTTAGAGGTCTTATCTACTAAATTAAGATTTACCAAATTGTTGGAAACATACCAAATAAAATAAGATTATACTCAATCCAGATATATGTTATTAATTGGTCTATAAGTTAGGATTTACTTCATTAGATATTATTTCTCATGAATTAACATTAGTGTCACCTATGTATATGGAAATATAACAATGTCTTACCATATAACATTCAAATTTTATTGAGACTAAAAGTTTAAATCTCTTTTTAACATTTTCTCCTTTTGAATTCGATCATTTTCTAATCCGAAAATATTACAAATAAAACTTTGTAGATCATGATTGTTGTTCTTTAAGGCCACTCACAATGATAACCTTTTGAAGCAGGCTATCATACCAAATAAATTTTATATATTAAAGAAATTGAAAAATATATTAATTTATGATTCTCTCTTCGTACTGCACCAATTATAGATGAACTAATATTTGGAATGGTTCTTCAAGCCTTTGGATCTTGTTGGCTCCTCTTGACAAATTGTATAAACATTAGTGTACTTATGTATATGGAAATTGAAAATTGAAATTGAATTTTTTTTATATCATTCTATTATTAAAATTGAAAAATTTTCTATCCAACGTGTAGATCCGGTTGTGAGGTTTTTCCGTAATCACAATCAACTTCACATCCTTATGTTGATAGAATTTTAGGAATTATTTATGAAGTTAAACTTGTAAACACATGGTAACATATGTAATTTGAAAAAAAAATAATAAAGAAGGCAGATTCGTAGTTGTTAGCGACATGTAAGTTATAAATCATTTAGATATAATGAGGTTGTCTTAGAGGTGTTATCTACTAAATTAAGATTCACCAAATTTTTGGAAACATACCAAATGAAACAAAATTATACTCAATCCAGATATATGTTATTAATTGGCCTATAAGTTAGGATTTACTTCATTAGACATTATTTCTCATGAATTAACATTAGTGTCACCTATGTATATGGAAATATAACAATGTCTTACCATATAACATTCTATAATTTATTGAAATTAAAAATTTAAATCTCTTTTTAACATTTTCTCTTTTTGGATTCGATCATTTTCTAATCCGAAAATGGTAAATAAGATTATTACAAACAGAACTTTGTAGATCATGATTTTTATTCTTTAAGGCCACCCACAATAATAACCTTTTGAAGCAGGTCATCATACCACATAAATTAAAAATATATTAATTCCCGCGACCGACAGCTTTTTCTTGTTCTCCCACCTCCCAATGGTCGATCTGGCAGTTACTACTTGTATTTATATATTTTTAATAATTATTATAAAAATTATTGAAATTAATAAAAGGGTATTTATAAATAGAATTTAATATTATGATAATTGTTGAGGTTCGATTTCACGAGAAAATGGAGCCCTTAGAACTTTGTTAGGAAATAGCGAATAACAACAATAAGCTGGGAAAATAACGACATATAAATGACAAGAATAGACGATAATAAATGAGATAATATGAATATAAAAGCGTGCTTCAAGGCACAGAGAAATCTCTCGAGAATTCAGCAGAGTTACAGTTCTATTTTGCTAAGCCCGAATTGGCTTGAAAAATGAGCTCCCTGCCCCTATTTATAGACAGGATAGAGGCAGGTAGGCAGTGGCTAACCCTAGGCATCGAGCTGCAACGGCTCGCCGCGAATATCGGACCGGTTGCAGGTTTTTCGGGGGCGGTTAGGGCCTCAACGTTCGGGCGCCGCCAGTAGGCTAGGGTTTCTTTTCCTGGAGCATCTCGACATCGACGCGCTTAGCTCCTCGATGGCGAGGCACTCCGATCCTCGGCAGCGAGGCCTTGACTTAGACAGATTTCAGCGTCTCGTTGGCTTTGGTGAGCCAGTCTTCCGGGTTGGACTTGTTTGCACGGGCTGATTTGTCTATTGGGTCTGGGCTCGTGGGCCTGGCCCCAACAATAGCCCCTTTTGGTTGCAGGGTCTATCCAGGACAGGCCGTGGAATCAAAACTACGAGTTGAGACTCGATACAGAGTGCGAAAATTCAAGGTGTCCAAGAGACTACCCTCGGGACCGGGAGGTACTTCCTGAAAAAGTAACTCCGCCAGGGAGTAGCCGGGATACTACTCCTGGTCAATACGAAGGTTCCTGGGAGCGCAAGCGTATGATCGTGCGGGGGATACCGGGGTATCGCCCCACGGGCTAAAGCGTGAGTCCGGGGGTCACGCGGGTTAGAATCATTCCGGAGAACGTTCTCTTGCATGGTGCGGTGCTCCCATGCGTGCACTCTGTTTGGGCTCCGTAGAGCGCTAGCGGGGTGAGTTATAGCGGATCGTGGGACACCTGGTGAGTTCCCGTGGGGAGGTCTCACATTCCCGTAGACGATGTTGATCGCGTTATAGTTCTCCCTGTTGTGGGGTGTTGCCGCTTGAAGTTTTCTCAAGCGGATCGCGCCTGAGGCGCTTTACGGATCTATAGCGACCCGTTAAGCGCCTCGGCGTCAAGGTGCTTTCTCTGGGACTTTAAATTTTGCCGCCCTTGGAGTGGCACAATCGTAATTTCGGCCAACTCCGGGGGCGAAGTTGGGACGCGAACGGTTTTTCTCCAAATAAGTACACGCTTAGTTTTTCAGTTCATCACTTTCGCAAATACGACTATCGCGTTCATTTCTCAGATCGACATTGCGCTGGCAACTGTTCCGGCGATCGCTCCTGAACCTTTCGCAGCTCCGGTCGACGCTTCCGTTCTTAATCAGGTGAACCCACGTCCCTTTTCATTCTCTTCCTGTTTTGTTTCTGTCTGATTTTGTCGTGTTCATGCCTCTCGTTGAATTTTCGTGCGACTGGGTATGTAGCTTGTAGTTTCAATTTTTGTAATTTCTGGTGTTGCCGGCGTGGATGTTGTTCTCCGATACGCGAGTGGTCTCGCGCTTCTTAGACATTGCACTTGTATGTTCTTGAGTCTGCCACTTGTTGTCTTCGATTCGACTTTTTCTGCTCCCTGCGTGCCTATGGCTGTGACCCATCTTGGATTTGTTGTTTGTTTGCACTTTGATGATCGAGTGGCCTTAGGCTTATAGGTGTAACTTGCGTCTCGTTTCTTGATTCACCACTTCACGGCTTTGAGTCAATTTTCAATCGATTGTAGTTCTCTAGGATCGGGGTTTTGGCGTGCGTTGTTTTGATCATGGCTTGCATTACTTTTCACGTGATCTTTTATCGATTGTGCGAGTTTGAACTTTGCCGGTTTGCACGGATGGGTCGGTGTGTGCGTTGTTTTTGTTTCGAGCGTTTGTTTATGAGGTCTTTTCCCTCTCGTTTCTTGCGTGTGTATCTTCCGATTGCATTTTTTCCATTTTTTGCTTTGTGGGAGACCTCTTTCCTTGCCAATTTTCGGTTTGGATTTTTGTGATTACAGCTTTCATGGCTAGCTCACCGGTTGAGATTTTGGAGGAGCCCTCTTCTTCATCGAGTTCCAGAGAGTCGGTGGTGAGGAGGTCTCCGCACCGAGAGGCTGCTTCCTCGGGCTCTGAGGGGGGTCGGTTTCATGGCGAGCAGCCAGTCCTCGATCTTGACCCTGAGGAGATCTCGGAAGAGGAGGGTACAGCTGAGGCCAATGAGGGCAGCAGCGACTCGTTCGTTCCGATACATGTTGATAATGAAGGAACACGCTGGTGAAGGCGGTTCGTCCCCACGATCGATGTTGGTTACCAAACGTACACATACATGGTTTAACTAAATTAAATCAACTAGATCAGTGATTACCTTACCAGATCTACATATCTGGAGATTGATTCTACTGGAGATCTTCTAGCCAGTGTCCCACGAACCACGATCGGATATCGGGTGGACAGCAATCCTCCGAATCATAGATGCCAATCCAAAATACTAGATCTACGATGTTTGAGAGAACTAAACCCTAACCGTCGCTCAACACATGAGCTTATGAAAATGACAACTTAGACAACTAGGGTTTTTCTCTCAACCATAAGATCCTATTTATAGGCATCTTCTAGGGTTTCTTGTTGGGCCAGGCCAGGGATCTCTAGAAGGTATAGGATTGGGCCTCCCATAAGTCCAAACACATATATTCAGCCCAGAATATAAATTGAACTTATAACATTAATTCATTCCACTAGAGAATTAATATTGCAACTGCCATCCTATCCCGATGTGAATCAGGGCTTCTATTTGACTTAATTAATTCCCCGTGTTTAAAATAACGCACATCCATTAATTAATTAAAAGCTCTGACAACATTAATTAATTAATATCTTAATCCTTAAGTAGTACCAGCTCAACATTATTATCGTATCGGAATAAATTCCACCTGCAGGGTTTAATATGATAAAACTTATGAGCTCCTTAAGGGGATGTCATCAACATGGATGTCCAGGACACGGTGCCCTAATGTGACTATATAAACACATACAAATAATGTTGTTACCCAAGATACGGAGTATATTGAATCATCCTTTTGATTCTCACCCATGGTAAGTCAAAGTAACAAACAATCATTTGCATATATCTAAATATCACATCTAGGGTTAAGAATTATCAAAGTCACCGAGACCTTGGTTCTTCATAGAGTCAGAACAGAAGAACACGTCTCACCGCGATCCATTCAATGCGACACCACGCACTAGCATAAACTAATAACCAAGACTAGTTATCTCAAGTTTATACTACAACCTAAAACGATAGTTTATCCAGAACTATCTCAGTTGTGAATACGTTTTATATCTTATAAGGAACCCAACAATGCGATCTTCAGTGGGATGACGCACCCACCACATTGTCTACAATATAAGATAAGTGGATATACATGCAATCATGAGATTGCAACAATGTGATAACGTTTGTTTCAGTTATTTACAGGAGATTAAGTACATGACAAAGCTCGCTTAAAAGTTCGCTTTACTGTATACTCCAACAATCTCCCACTTATACTAAAGCTAAACTTTTAGTATACACCATGTCATTACAAATCTCCCACTTAGACTTAAAGTGTAGCTGCAATGTATCGTTAACCAAAACCCTCTATGTGTTTTCCGAAGATCTGAGTTTCCAAAGTTTTCGTGAAAGGATCAACCAGATTATACAACGACACAAATTTTCCACAGCCACGTTACCTCTCTTTACGATACCTCGTAAAATGTGGTACTGTCTCTCTATGCGTTTACTTTGCCACATGGGCTCTAGGTTCTTTCGAGTTTGCTACTGCACCAATGTTGTCACAACAAATTGTGATACACTTAGGCATACTCATAATCACCTCCAAGTCCAACAAGAAGCTTCTAAGCCAGACAGCTTCTTTGGCAGCCACGTAAAATGGCTCCACCACCCAAGTTAAATACATAACCTGAGGTTAACTTTCTCATATCTTTATTAGCTTAAAATCTGAATCTGAATAACCCAAAGGGGTCAGACTGTCTAATAGGTAAACCAACATATAATCTCGAGTTCTTTTCAGATACTTGAGAACATATTTTACCGCAGTCCAGTGCCCCAGACCTGGGTTAGATTGATATCTTGCCACGATGCCAACTGCACAGTAGATATCATGTCTAGTACAGAACATAGCATACATAAGACTTCCTACTGCCGAAGCTTAAGGAACCTTAGCAATCTCATCTATCTTGTCTGGAATTTTAAGACACATGTCTTTAGATAGATAAACTCCATGTCATAAAGGTAAAAATCATTTCTTGGAGTTTTGTATGCTATACAGGGCAATAATAGTGTTGATGTAGGAAGCTTGGTACAAATGCAATATTCTCTTACATTGAACATGAATGATCTTTATACCAAGAATGTACATAGCATTTCCAAAATCCTTCATTTGTTACTGTTTTGACAGCCACACCTATACATCCGACAATACCCTCAAGTTGTTGCCAATAAGAAGATATCGTCTACGTACAGTACTAAGAATACCACCACGTTTCCATTGCTCATTTTTGTACACACAACTTTCATCTTGACATTTTTCAAATCCAAGGATTTGATTGCCTCATCAAAACGAATGTTCCAAGATCTAGAAGTTTGTATAAGTCCATAAAGAGACTTCTTTAACTTCCAAACTAGATGCTCTTAGAATTTCCTTACATAACCTTCAGGTTACCGCATATAAATGTCTTCATCCAGATTTCCATTACGGAAATCTGTCCTAACATCCATTTGCCAAACCTTAAAGTCCATGTAATTTGCTATGGATAAGAGAATACAAATCAACTTTAGCACGACTACAGGAGAGAAATTATCATCATAACTGATTCTCTCTAATTGAGTGAATCCTTTTCCGTCCGATCCTCTCTTACACCTATAGACCCATTTACACCTAATGGCTATATTGCCTTTAGGAAGGTCTGAAGGTCGTACCCATCCATAGCATCTATAGATTCAATATCAGAATCCACAGACTTATGCTAAGACATCGCATCCACATCTTGAATTGCCTCTTTGTGAGTTCAGGGATCGTTCACTTCATGTACAACAATGTGGACCAAGTCCGAAGACTCTCCTACATCTATGAAATGATTAGATTGAAAAACTCTCCCACTACAACAAGGCAATACCTGTGTAGGTACACCAGAGTCAACACGTTGTGTAGTCTCTTGTGGTATAACACTTAGTACACTCGGTGTACAATTGTCTCCTCTCAACTTATTAAGAATGATCTTACTCTTGGATTCATGCTCACTTATATAGTCTTCCTCCAAGAATCGGGCATTGGTATTAGCCACCACCCTCTAATTCCTTAGGACTATAAAAGTAACCGCCTTTCGTACCCTTAGGATATCCTATAAACAACCGTACTTCCATTCTAGGTACCAACTTATCGACTTCCTTATCCAACATATATGTTGGGCAACCCCAAACCAGAATATGGTTTTAAACAAGGCTTTCGCCAAGCACACAATTCTGTTGGAGTCTTTAGAGTCAATTTAGAATGTACTAATTTCAGAAGATACGCCGTTGTTTCCAAGGCATAACCCTAAAACAAAAGTAGGCAAAGTGGCATAACTCATCATCGACCTCACCATCTCCAAAAAGAATTATGTTTCTTCTCTCTTCTACGCCACCTCGTTGTGGAAAATCAGGCATAGACAGTTGAGATGTAATCTCGTTATCCAATATGTGTTGCCTAAATTCAGCACTGAGGTATTAGAAACTACAATAAAATCGTAGTGACTTGATACTTTCACCTTTTCGATTCACCACTCCAGTCTTAAATTCTTTGAACTTGTCAAATCATTCAGACATGTGGTGGATCAAGTAAATATATCCAAACCTTGAGTAATCATTCGTGAATTTCACGAAATACTCAAGACCACCTCTTGCTTGAATAGACATAGGCCCACACAAATCAGATTGAATCATTTTCGACATATCATTGGCTTTAAACCAATAGCCTTAAAAAGACTTAAATGTTATCTTATTCTCCAATTAGGATTCGCAGACTGAGAATGGTTCAACTTGGAGGAATTCCAATGATCCACGACTTATCAGTCTTTGGATCCTAGTCAGATTAGCATGACCCAGTTTTAGATGCCAAATATATGTTTGATTCAACATAGAAGAAACTATCCTTTTAAACGATGAATATGCATGAGTTTCAGTTGCAGAACGATATACACAAGTAATAGTATATAAGGAGTTTAAAACGTCCTTTAATGCTATAACACAATCCGAGAAGGATTTAGTGCATATCTCCCACTGCAACAACCACCACTCTAGTAGCATTTACCAAGCTTACGGTAATCTCGCCTTCATTAGTTGTTTTGTCTACATGAAACCATGCAGAGAAAAACAAACATGATTAGTGGCACCAGTACCTACTATCCAAGAAATAGTAGAACAAACCACAAGACATGTTTCCACAACTAAAACAGAAGGCATACCCGAGTTACCCTTCATTAAGAGGAGACAATTATATCTGTAATGCCCAGCCAGGTTGCATCAGTAACACTTTCCCTTTAGTTTCATGACACCACAAAAAAATGTCATACTACCAGAAAGTATTACTTATTTGCTCCCACTGTTCTTTTTCTTTTGTGACTTCTTCTTCTAACCGTCATTACACAAAGAAGATGATGCTTCAAAAGAAACCAGAGCCAGTGATCTCTTACTCGTGAGATCCTCCACTATAATCAAGCCAGTAAGAAACTCAGCAACAGAGTACTATTTCTTACCCATGATTACTTTCAAGTGGAAGTAAGAGTTCAAGAGACCACAAGTAGGTGTCTTGAGTACAAATATGTACTCTTTAGCAACCAGTACTATATCCAGATTTATTTCCAGTCCAAACAAATTGGACCAATAAGCTTGTTATGATAGAGAACAGTCATAAGCAGATTAAACGACATGATGATAACTGAAATAAATAAAATTAAATGCAAACACGTAAGCATTTAAATCACATTAATTGAAACATAAAACATGGAAACCTTCAAAACTAATGTTTAATGCAACCTCCAACAGCCCAACAAATATATATGCAAGCCACGGTGGGTGGACGTTTACACACATATCCATTGAACAGACAAACTATCTTTAATTCCAATATCACGTCAACCTCTACTTTATGACGAATGGAATTAATAGTCGGACCATTTAACAGGCCATGTGAATTAAAACAGGGACTCCGTTGGGGAGTTATATAAAAATTCACATCTAAGTGATGACCACAATTTAACCAGAAAAAAATATCTTACAATTGATGACCTTACCGTTAGGACTTTACATCACTTGTAAATAATTTCTTAAGGTTATCTTGAATTAAATCTTTACCAATGAACCATGAATGACACATCCTCTAGGGGGAGACTCCCCAGGTCCCGCGAGTGCCACGCACTTCATTTAAAGATAAAATTCATTTTTATTAGAAGTCTTATCCAGTGAACCAGTGAATGTTGTATCCTCTAGGGGGAGACTCCCAGGGTCCCGCGAACAACATCCACAGTCACTTATAAGACCAATTGTGGAAGCCTAAATAAATTAATTAAAATTTATTTTAACTCACTTAGTCGTTTTAAATTGAAGGTTTTTGACAGCATGCTATAAAGAATTAAATAAATCCTAGCATGCTCCTAACATGTAAAACATACAACATGCTTAGAAAATTAAACACACATCATGCAAGAACAAATAAAATGTCCTCGTGGCCCCAAGATGTGTACCTGCATATCTACCTATTCTATTACATGAATATTGAATATACAGCTCTTCAAATGGGTCTTCGAATCAGATCCGGGCCTTGAACAGTTCAAATTTGGGTTTTTTGAATTTACAGCAAATGGCCTTTTTCGAGCTACCGTTGCTACCAAACGACGCACAGTCAACGGCCGAAACTTAATGGGCTTTGAAGACCAAAGTTTGGACTTCCATCTCCAATTGGCCGAAGAAAATGGCTAGTTGAGCAGCCTTGGCGAAAAACCAGTGCACATGGCACTTTTCTCGCCTCCGTTCCCATCGATTCCAACGACAATCATGTCGGTAATCTACTGGGCCTTAAAGCCCTAGGTTTGGACTACAATTCCATGTCATTGGTACTGGAAATCCATTAATGGAAAGCCTCCAAATGACCACGAAAAAACATCCACCTACATGCTGTCAACCCAGAAAATTAGGGTTTTATGGCGACTGGGCCGACTTCGTTGGCCCATTGCACCGTCATAACGATCATCAACCTCCCAAACCTACTGGGCATTGAAGCCCTAAGTATGGAAAGTAAGATCAAATCATTGGAATTGAATATACTACCCGAAATGGCCTCCAATCAACGCACGAAATCAGCCCACACGCAGACAAAATTGCGAGATTCTTGCGTGCAGCTGTTTTCACGCGGTGATTGCCGCTAATTCCGCCGCTATCAACGCCAATCAACCATTGGGCATTGAAGTTTGAAGCAAGGTCTACCATTTCCAGCCCCCGGCACCGGCGATCCACGCCGAGATCGCCGCCAATCGCGCGAAGAAAACAGACACCCGCAGGTGTCGCGCGAAAATTCTGGAAATTCCCAGAATTGTCGTACGACCAACCAACTTCACGCCCTCGCCGCCGTCAACTCCGCCGCCGATCCAGCCAACCCCCGACGTCCGTGTGGTTGCCTACCACCGGGCTTCGACTGCCAACCACCTCCATCGCCGATCGCCGCCCCACCGTGCACCGGGGTCGCCGCAAAGATAGGCTGCTGCACAGCCTCAAATCGCGCATTTTGCGGCTGCTGCTGCATCGCCTGTCGTCGCCGTCCATGGCCGTGGGTGGTGCGGCGGCGATGTCCGCCGACCCAGCTTCAAGCCCAACCGACCAGTCGACCCGATTGACAAGCCGATAGGCCGTGGCTGAGCCACGAACAGCCCCTGCGTGACTGCGATTTGGTAGTTTTCTGTCGATGTTTGTTCTTCGTGTTCTTCGATTCTTGGTCTCGTTTTTTGCAGCAAATTACATCATAATTTACAAAAAATTACAGGAAATAAAATTACATCATTTCCTACACTAACCACGGATTTTCTCGTGGTGAAAAACGATTATAAACCGCGAATAAACCATCGCACCAAAAACCAAAAACAGATCGGAGCCACGAGGAACAACAAAATATATAAAATATATAAAACATCGACAACATGCTTAAATGATTTAAAATACAATAAACCAACTGCACGTTTCAGGCAGAGCCAACAACCACGAACGAGGCTCTGATACCAATTGAAGGAACACGCCGGTGAAGGCGGTTCGTCCCCACGATCGATGTTGGTTACCAAACGTACACATACATGGTTTAACTAAATTAAATCAACTAGATCAGTGATTGATGGTCCCGGTTTTTCAGAGTATCAAAACGTTACGCAGCGGAAATAATGTTAATTGTTTTCTTGCACGCTACTTACACACAGCTGACAACTGGCAGCTGGTGCTGGTTACTCAGTACACAGCTGACAACTAAGAACTGTCAGCTGGTGATTCAAAACTTAGAATATTTAGCCTTGTTTGCACAGTTATATATCAGTTTCAGGATATACTCCAGCACTTGAGTGCTGGGTTTAAAATATGAATGAAAGACAGAAAGCTGATAAATAACAAAGGATTTTTATAGTGGTTCGATCAATCGATCTACGTCCACTCTCCAGTCGAAGCACTGGAAATTCCACTAAGAGTAATCAGGTACAGGTCTCCTACGATCTATCTCTAGCTGGTGAATGCCTCGTCCACCAGTTCACTAGATCAACCGCTCCCGGTCCTAGATCCTTCTTCAACTCTCCTCAGCTAATGGAGTGCGAGCACGTCACTTCAACCTCCACAGCTAGCTAGGTGTTTTAGTTCTCCCAAGAACGTAACAGTCTCTACGGCAGAATGCCCGTAATAACTCAAGTGCTGGTAAGCACAGGAGCTGCTGTGAACTCTCTCGAAGGAGAAAGAACACCAAGTGAGATCTTTAACTTACAAGCTTAAAGCTTGAAGTCTCGTGTTTGATAAATCAACACACGGAAAGCTTTAGGAAAAGCCTCGAAAGTACTTTATGCGATTTTGCAATAATTTCAGTTCTTTCGGTGGTTGAGCAGATGAGTGGAATCGTGGAATCATTAACTCGTGGAAGCTAATGTTTGAATGTTGGTGGTTGCGACGTATTTATAGCCGCAGGAACCGATTCAAACTTTCTAGCCGTTTGGATGCATCCGGAAAGGTGTCAGACCTCGGATGTCCTTCTGACGGCGGCAGGTATGCTTTTCCGGAAAAGAGCCATACCTAAGACCGCTTTATCTGACACAGATCTCTTTGTGTCAGAACGGCTCTCTCTGTCAGTCCGAGGAATAAGACTGGTATCTTGTGACTGATAGACTTTAAGTTATCCTTCCTTAAAGTCATACTTTGTCAGTCGATTCCTCAGAGGATCTTCTTTTTGTCTCTACTACGCGGGGAGAGAGAATCTGGAATTCTGCTGGTAACATCTGACTGGTAGATCATACTGGTGATCTTGTGCTGGCAGTCTCTGCTGGTGACTTGCCCTGGCATCATCAAAGTCTACCAAATCTCTGGATGTTAACTCTTTTCGGAATCTCACATGACTGGTGAAATCACCGCTGGTGAATAGTGTAAGTAGGAACACGCATTCTCCTGGTAAGGTTTGTCAGCCGCCTGCTGATGAAACCCTTCCCAACTGGTGAACAGTACCCAGTCATACGCGCTTCTCATGCTGGTGAACAGTGTCAGCACGAGTCTTTGTCAGCCGCCTGCTGATGAAACTTTTCCCAACTGGTGAACAGTAGCCAGTGGTAAGCGTTTCTCATGCTGGTGAACAGTGTCAGCATGAGTCTTGATCAGCTGCGACTTACAACTCAAAAGACCTAAACAGGACTTTACATTTAAGACTAGAGCTATGTAGAGACAACTGACGCTGGTAGGACTTAGGATTTGATCCACCAAAACTATAATCTAAACAAGTAAGCTACTGGGGGAGGAAACCTTAGACAGATTTCCCAACAATTTCCCCCTTTTTGGTGCGATCAAGGCCTAACCAGCGAGCACTCAGCTGATGAGGAAAGTTACAAAGGATTTCAGGGTTTTACAAGTGAAACCTATCAGATCTAAACCCATGAAATTACTTCCTCAACATCAGCTCTAACTAAAAGAAATCTTCCCCCTCAACCAAGGAAAGATATTGCTCGTTTAAAAATATGGAAATTAAGATCTGAGCAAATAAGCATGTAAATAAATTTAACATGCAAGATGAGTGCTGGTGCTGATTACACTGGATGTGTAAATTCAGCTGGTAAATAAAAACTTTGACAATTGTTGGACAATAAGAGATTGTCATCAACTTGTCAGTTAACATTCCATTATAGATTTAGCAATTACATGTACATTGAATGATAACTGACTAGTCTATGGCCTGGAAGATGATCCTGGTGACTGAGTCCGAGAACTGGTGATAGACCTCAGGATCTCAGTAAGAGCGGCCATGTCTTCCTCTCTCTTCATCCTCCATTCAGCAGCAATTCTCCTCTCTTCAGCTGCAAGGCGTCTCTCCTCCTCAGCAATTCTGGCTCTCTCCCCTTCAGCCAGTGCTCGCGCACTTTCCCCCTCTTGGATCCGCGCCAAAAAGGTGGAAACACCTGTGGTGACAGATTCAAGGCGCTGCTCCACATGCTCTTGGAAGGAGGCAAAACGCTGATCCATCCTGGCATCAATGTATGCAAGTAGATGTGCTGGAGGATGGATCTCAGAGAGTGGCTCCACTGAAACTTCCATGGAAGTGGAAGGCGCATCAGGTGCGGTATCAGCCATCTCTGGTGCAGACTCAGCTGGTACCTCCACTGGGGTGGGCTCCTCAGTGGACACACCAGATGATGCTGGCTCCTCCGCGAGCACCTCGGCTGGTGCTGGCGGGCCTTGTACAAAAACAGGTGGGGCTGTGAAAACCACCAGCTGCCAGTCCATATGATATGGGGCAAAAAAAAAAAAAAAAAAAAAAACAGGGGGGACGGCAGTGGTCAGCCACCAACCTCTCGAGGGATCCTCCTCCACTATGTGGTCTACCAGCAGAGAGCTGGCAGCCATGTCAAAGAAGATAGCAAAGTATGGAGGAATCCTGGGGAGAGTGACAAGTACCCTGATGCGGCGGAGAGCGTATATCAGCTGATATCCTCGGCTGGTGCTCTGGAACTGGAGGAAAGGTAACTTGATTTTGGACAGAGGAAGGCATGAAGTGCCAGTCAGTTGTCTGTAGAGAGCAATCTTCTTCAGTCGGCACTTGATTCGCCTAATCGACAGCTGATGGTGGCCGAGAGCTTCAGTGCCCATGAATTCGTTGGCCCATGCCTCCTCTGCTCGCCAGTACCCAAGCCCGAGCCTGGCGTACAGCACTGCGCGCTCCTCAACATTTAGCTTGCACTCGCACCAGTCGAAGATCCTCCATCTCCGGAACTCCAGGAACAGATCTTCATCAAGAACGTCAGCCAGGTCCCCAAACCTGGTGACTAAGTCTTCATCGACAGCTCGCTCTACTTCAGCTGTGATATTTTCAGCATATTCATATAGAGAGAGGTTGAAGTACTCCACTGGATGCAGGGGCAGGCACCAGTCAAGGATCCTGGAAGCGTATATTGACTGGTGGGGGAGACCGCTGGTGGGGATAATGTAGAATGCTGAAGGCTCCGGCACTCTTGAATTTTGAAATGCTAGGTCCCCGCGGTGCTCCCACCTGTGTATCCCTGTGACCCTCGCCTGAAAGGTTTCTTCATCGATCAGGTCATGAAGGTGGATACTCAGCATGTAGGAACTCCTCTCTTGACGCACACGAGGCGCTGATGCTGGTGTGGGTGCAGCTGGTCGTCCAGAAGATGATGATGCTTCTGAAGGGTGTGGACGACTGTCAGCTGGACGAGCCGCAGCCTCAAAATTGGGGAAAAGATCCCTTGGCTCCATCCGCTGCACCCTGGAGTGATGTACCACTGGTGAGGATTCCTCGTCGGGAATGATTATGACTGGAGCAGCTGGCTCCTCACCAGTAGTCTCCATTACAACTTCTTCCTCCTCAGCTGGAGCAGCTGGTTCCTCGTTCCTTGGCATCTCTATATCAACAGAGTCTGAGCTTACATCTGAGAAACTCGCCAGTTTTTCCGGGGTGGTCGCCCGCACAACAACTCCTCCACTGGCACCCCCTTGCGCGGCCAGTGGGACTTGAACCACATCCTCTTCTGGTTGATAACTTTCAACCAGGGAAAACACGTCCTCCGATCCCATGTCCAACAGGCGCGTAAAAGATTCATCTGGTAGGATCTGGCCCGGAGCTAGTGCTGGTGGCACAGCACTTGAAGTCTGGGCAACAGCCCATTTGCCCTTGGCAACTTGTTGCATTTGCTCCGCCAGCTGCGCCTGACGACGGGATTCGTGCTCAGCCTTTACCCTAGCAAAGGCTTCATCGCGGGCTGCCAGCTCAGCCTCCCTCTTTCGCTGGTCGGCCAAGGCCTTCAGCCTTGCCTGAGCCTGCTTCTTTTTGATAATGGAAGCTGTTCGTTCCTTCGCAGCTTGCTCAGCCAGCCTTTGAGCTTTGGTTTTGACCCTTTTCCTTTTCCTGGTCATTTTTTCTATCGTCTCCTCCTCAGTCAGTCCAAGGACGGACTTCTTGACTGGTATAGATATCTTCTTTGATTCTGGAGCATAGATGACAGCTGGCTGGGGCTGCTGGGACTGGTGCAACTTGGGCTTCTTCCTTGGAGAAGACCTGGTGACTGGCATCTGAGCTGATGACCCAGTCGCTGCTTGCTCCATCTCGAGAAATGAGGATTCCACCTCATACTTCCTCTTCATTTCTTCCTTCGCCTCAGCTGTCAGCGGAAGAGCTA
>JAPKLW010000637.1:231128-264450 GCA_026898455.1 Plectranthus barbatus | reverse complement strand
ATTTGATCCACCAAAACTATAATCTAAACAAGTAAGCTACTGGGGGAGGAAACCTTAGACAGATTTCCCAACAATTTCCCCCTTTTTGGTGCGATCAAGGCCTAACCAGCGAGCACTCAGCTGATGAGGAAAGTTACAAAGGATTTCAGGGTTTTACAAGTGAAACCTATCAGATCTAAACCCATGAAATTACTTCCTCAACATCAGCTCTAACTAAAAGAAATCTTCCCCCTCAACCAAGGAAAGATATTGCTCGTTTAAAAATATGGAAATTAAGATCTGAGCAAATAAGCATGTAAATAAATTTAACATGCAAGATGAGTGCTGGTGCTGATTACACTGGATGTGTAAATTCAGCTGGTAAATAAAAACTTTGACAATTGTTGGACAATAAGAGATTGTCATCAACTTGTCAGTTAACATTCCATTATAGATTTAGCAATTACATGTACATTGAATGATAACTGACTAGTCTATGGCCTGGAAGATGATCCTGGTGACTGAGTCCGAGAACTGGTGATAGACCTCAGGATCTCAGTAAGAGCGGCCATGTCTTCCTCTCTCTTCATCCTCCATTCAGCAGCAATTCTCCTCTCTTCAGCTGCAAGGCGTCTCTCCTCCTCAGCAATTCTGGCTCTCTCCCCTTCAGCCAGTGCTCGCGCACTTTCCCCCTCTTGGATCCGCGCCAAAAAGGTGGAAACACCTGTGGTGACAGATTCAAGGCGCTGCTCCACATGCTCTTGGAAGGAGGCAAAACGCTGATCCATCCTGGCATCAATGTATGCAAGTAGATGTGCTGGAGGATGGATCTCAGAGAGTGGCTCCACTGAAACTTCCATGGAAGTGGAAGGCGCATCAGGTGCGGTATCAGCCATCTCTGGTGCAGACTCAGCTGGTACCTCCACTGGGGTGGGCTCCTCCGCGGGCACCTCGGTTGATGCTGGCTCCTCCGCGAGCACCTCGGCTGGTGCTGGCGGGCCTTGTACAAAAATAGGTGGGGCTGTGAAAACCACCAGCTGCCAGTCCATATGATATGGGGCAAGATCCCCCATGACCATTGGAACAGGGGGGACGGCAGTGGTCAGCCACCAACCTCTCGAGGGATCCTCCTCCACTATGTGGTCTACCAGCAGAGAGCTGGCAGCCATGTCAAAGAAGATAGCAAAGTATGGAGGAATCCTGGGGAGAGTGACAAGTACCCTGATGCGGCGGAGAGCGTATATCAGCTGATATCCTCGGCTGGTGCTCTGGAACTGGAGGAAAGGTAACTTGATTTTGGACAGAGGAAGGCCTAAAGTGCCAGTCAGTTGTCTGTAGAGAGCAATCTTCTTCAGTCGGCACTTGATTCGCCTAATCGACAGCTGATGGTGGCCGAGAGCTTCAGTGCCCATGAATTCGTTGGCCCATGCCTCCTCTGCTCGCCAGTACCCAAGCCCGAGCCTGGCGTACAGCACTGCGCGCTCCTCAACATTTAGCTTGCGCTCGCACCAGTCGAAGATCCTCCATCTCCGGAACTCCAGGAACAGATCTTCATCAAGAACGTCAGCCAGGTCCCCAAACCTGGTGACTAAGTCTTCATCGACAGCTCGCTCTACTTCAGCTGTGATATTTTCAGCATATTCATATAGAGAGAGGTTGAAGTACTCCACTGGATGCAGGGGCAGGCACCAGTCAAGGATCCTGGAAGCGTATATTGACTGGTGGGGGAGACCGCTGGTGGGGATAATGTAGAATGCTGAAGGCTCCGGCACTCTTGAATTTTGAAACGCCAGGTCCCCGCGGTGCTCCCACCTGTGTATCCCTGTGACCCTCGCCTGAAAGGTTTCTTCATCGATCAGGTCATGAAGGTGGATACTCAGCATGTAGGAACTCCTCTCTTGACGCACACGAGGCGCTGATGCTGGTGTGGGTGCAGCTGGTCGTCCAGAAGATGATGATGCTTCTGAAGGGTGTGGACGACTGTCAGCTGGACGAGCCGCAGCCTCAAAATTGGGGAAAAGATCCCTTGGCTCCATCCGCTGCACCCTGGAGTGATGTACCACTGGTGAGGATTCCTCGTCGGGAATGATTATGACTGGAGCAGCTGGCTCCTCACCAGTAGTCTCCATTGCAACTTCTTCCTCCTCAGCTGGAGCAGCTGGTTCCTCGTTCCTTGGCATCTCTATATCAACAGAGTCTGAGCTTACATCTGAGAAACTCGCCAGTTTTTCCGGGGTGGTCGCCCGCACAACAACTCCTCCACTGGCACCCCCTTACGCGGCCAGTGGGACTTGAACCACATCCTCTTCTGGTTGATAACTTTCAACCAGGGAAAACACGTCCTCCGATCCCATGTCCAACAGGCGCGTAAAAGATTCATCTGGTAGGATCTGGCCCGGAGCTAGTGCTGGTGGCACAGCACTTGAAGTCTGGGCAACAGCCCATTTGCCCTTGGCAACTTGTTGCATTTGCTCCGCCAGCTGCGCCTGACGACGGGATTCGTGCTCAGCCTTTACCCTAGCAAAGGCTTCATCGCGGGCTGCCAGCTCAGCCTCCCTCTTTCGCTGGTCGGCCAAGGCCTTCAGCCTTGCCTGAGCCTGCTTCTTTTTGATAATGGAAGCTGTTCGTTCCTTCGCAGCTTGCTCAGCCAGCCTTTGAGCTTTGGTTTTGACCCTTTTCCTTTTCCTGGTCATTTTTTCTATCGTCTCCTCCTCAGTCAGTCCAAGGACGGACTTCTTGACTGGTATAGATATCTTCTTTGATTCTGGAGCATAGATGACAGCTGGCTGGGGCTGCTGGGACTGGTGCAACTTGGGCTTCTTCCTTGGAGAAGACCTGGTGACTGGCATCTGAGCTGATGACCCAGTCGCTGCTTGCTCCATCTCGAGAAATGAGGATTCCACCTCATACTTCCTCTTCATTTCTTCCTTCGCCTCAGCTGTCAGCGGAAGAGCTACAGCTGGCACGGCCTCATCTACTGGTTCTGACTCCTCCTCAGAAACTTGGTCAGCAGGGTCCACAGCCGTCTTGCCTCTCAGCCGTTGAGGCTTCTTGTAGTCTGGGCCAGGAAGTTTGACCCTGGTGACTGGTATAAAGTCGGACCCGACCAGTTGCTCCCCTTGGTCGATTCGGTCCCCCATCTCCACCTCCAGAATGTGGCTGATTCGCAGGCCAAAAGACACTGCATGGAGGAACCTGCCGTCAGTCTTGACTGTGCAGTTCTTCTCCACATTCTCCAGCAGCCGGCCGAAAATGAACTCGGCCCAGTTTCCATATATGCCATCCTCCAGCGCGCACATAACGGAGAACTTCTTTAAGCTTAGTTCGGCATAGGAGCCGACCTCGCACTGGAGCATGCGCACCACAATGTCGCATACCATCTGCCAGTATTCGTCCATCTCTGACTTCTTCATGCCAGTCTTGAAGATAGTCACCCCCTCCTTCTTCCATTCAGTCCACCTCCGCCTGAACTCCACCGTATCATCCTTGCAATACGTCGCCACCTCCTCACCAGTACTCTTCAGCCCAAAGAGGTTGGCTAGGTACTCTACGTCGATGGTGATCAGGTGTCCGAACACCGACGTGGTGAAGGATTTCCTGTCGTCAGCTATCACCGCGCGAGCATAGAACTCGGCGACCATATGTGGGTGGAAGTTCCTGGGGGTTGCCGTCAAGTATGGTCGGAGCTGCTCATGGTCGATCATTTCCATGAGCTCCTCGCCGAAATGTTTCTCGGCCAGTTTATCGTTCAAAATCTTCTCCTTCTGGACTTGGGCGGCTCTGATCTGGGAGTTAGAAAGGAGATGTTGGGTGGCCTTTTTGTTCAACTGAACAAGCTTGTTGAAAGGGTAGGTATAATCTATGTCTTCTTCTTTCACAATGCCAGTGAAGGTAGGCATGTGTGATTCGGCTAATGGTAAGTCTAGATCCAAAGACTCAGTGGAAGAGGATGATTTATCAGCTGCGGGTTTGGATGAAGATGCCATGTTTTCAGGGAATAAGTGTTCGGAAATTTAAGGAAGATGAACGGAAAAATGTTCGAAAAATTTGAAGGAATGATAAGGGTTTTTCCGATCACGAATAACTGCTATTTATACTGGTGCCATGCTGGGATGGATGGACGAGATGAATTCGTCAAGAGTGAGGATCGACGGTCATCAGCAGGCACGATTCCCTGTAGCGACGTGCGTGGTCGTGCTGACGTGGGATGGTGCGTGTAGCTGACATGGCACACGCTGATTGGTCGCGAGATTGCTTTTGACTGCGCAGTCACTGTGCGCATTAAATGTGGCATTAAATGCCGCATTAAATTCGAAGATATGCACACGCAAGACCAATTTTAAACCTTTCCCGCCATTTCTGCGACAACTGGCACGACTCTTGGACTTCAAGACAACGTCAGTTGAGAGCTGGGACTCAATTTTACTTCGACTGATGGTGCATGACTGCTGGCAAATTCGAAATGAGAGCTGGGACTCATTTCCTTCGTTGTTTATGGAATAAATTCTGCCAGTAGATACCACCTGTGGTTTTGAGCCACCACTAAAGAAAACATGAAGACTAAGAGCTTGGACTTAGTCTTAATCAGCATCCTTCAGAAAATCAAGAACGGAATGAGAGTTGGGACTCATTCTTCCTCAACACTAGGGCTCGCATCAATCTCCATAAGACCGAGTTTGATGCACAACTCCTTGAATCTTGCTTCTGGCAAAGGTTTGGTGAAGATGTCAGCTAGTTGATCTTCGGTTCTGATATACTCTACGCTGACATCCTTCTTCTCGACATGATCACGTATGAAGTGATGTCGGATATCTATGTGCTTGGTCCTAGAGTGATGAACCGGATTCTTCGTTATGCACATAGCGCTGCTGTTGTCGCAATAGATGGGAACACAACCAGTGTCCACTTCATAGTCCTCCAGTTGTTGCTTGATCCAGAGAATTTGAGCACAGCAACTGGCAGCGGCAACATATTCAGCCTCAGTAGTAGATGTAGCAACTGAGTGTTGCTTCTTGCTAAACCAGCTGATTAGCTTGTGTCCTAGAAACTGACACGTACCACTGGTACTTTTTCGATCTATACGGCATCCAGCAAAATCTGAATCTGAATACCCAATGAGTGTAAGCTCATCATTCCTGGGGTACCATAAGCCAAGTGATTCAGTTCCTTTGAGGTATTTCACTATTCTCCTAGCAGCTTCCATGTGTGACTTCTTTGGATTGGCTTGAAATCTGGCACACACTCCGACTGAGTATGAAATGTCAGGTCTGCTGGCTGTCAGATAGAGAAGTGATCCAATAATACCTCTGTAGCTGGAAGGATCAACCGATTCTCCTTCTTCATCAAGAAAGATCTGGCAACTGGTGCTCATCGGTATTCGGAGAGCCTTAGTCTTCTCTGGGCAATATTTCTGAATTAGGTCCTTGGCATACTTCCTCTGATTAATAAAAATTCCATCAGCTGACTGCTGGACCTGGAGTCCTAGGAAGTATGTTAATTTGCCCATCATACTCATCTGGAATGAGTTCTGCATCAGTTGAGAAAACTTCTCACAGAGAGACATATTCTTTGACCCGAATATAATGTCATCGACATATATCTGCACCATTAGCATATCATCAGCATCCTTGATAAGGAAGAGAGTCCTGTCGATCTTCCCTTTCCGAAATCCATTACTGATTAGGAACTGTGATAGCGTCTCGTACCAAGCCCTGGGCGCCTGTTTCAATCCATACAGGGCCTTTCTCAGCTTGTACACTTTGGTGCCTATTTCAAAGCCTGGAGGTTGTTCGACATATACTTCCTCCTTTAGCTCGCCATTCAAGAAGGCGCTCTTCACGTCCATCTGGAATACCGTGAAACCATGATACGCTGCATACGCAAGGAACAGCCGTATCGCGTCCATTCTTGCAACTGGTGCAAAGGTCTCGTCGAAGTCGATGCCTTCACACTGCTTGTAACCTTTGGCGACTAATTGAGCTTTGTTTCTGATTACAATGCCATCCTCATCTCGCTTGTTCTTGAAAACCCACTTGGTGCCAATCACTGACTGATGTGATGGTCTCTCTACCAAGTCCCAAACATTGTTGCGAGTGAATTCCGCAAGCTCTTCTTGCATGGCATTAATCCAATCGGCAGATTCTAGCGCAACTCCTATGGAAGTAGGTTCCACTTGAGAAATAAAACAAGTCAGGAGCGCACTGCCGTGTCGAGTCTGAACAGAACCTTCTGGATCACCGAGAATAACATCGGATAGGTGATTTCTCAGCCATTTGGGAAGATGAGAATCTGCTGGCGTTGGTTCTTCTGTCCTGATGACTGGTGCTTCCTGAACTTCACCAGTCGGAGCAGCAATTGCAACTGGTGGTTGACCTTCACCAGGCGGAATAATCTCTTCGTCAGCTTCACTCTCTGACTGATCTCCTGATCCTTCTGCGAAATCTACATCGTCAGCTGGTGCATCCACTCCAGCTGGTTCATCGGCTTCTTCTTGTTCAAAAATTCCAGACGGAATTCCCCCTGGATTATTGCCAGTTCCACTCAGGGAGATTGAGTGTAAGGTCTCAGCAAGGTCAATTGCATCACCGACCCTCCCGGATTGCTGATGGGCAACCGAGGATACTGGTTGTGAAGATGATCCAGTCATAGGTCTAGTCAAACCAGTTGGTTGAGCATTGGAAGAATTCCTGCCCAACTGATCAACGACATCATTGACCTCAGGAACATCTTCAGCCAGTTGTCGTAATGTCCTGCGCACTAAAGTAGCTTCATCAAAAACAACATTGCATGTTATTTCCACAAGTTTGGTGGTCTTGTTAAATACTCTGTAGCCCTTGTGAGAGGGATGTCCATATCCGACAAAGACGCCCTCATCAGCCTTAGGCGAAAAAGCATTTAACTTCGACTTACCATTATTATGGACATAACATGGTGAACCGAAAGCACGAAGATGATCTATAGAAGGCTTACGACCAAAATAAACTTCGTAGGGAGTTTTCTTGAGTCTGTCGTTGATCCCGCTTTTATTCTGAGTATAGCAGGCCGTCACCAATGCTTCTCCCCAAAAACTCTGTCCTAAGCCGGATTCTGCCAGCATGGACCGGACCGCTTCTTTCAGCGTCCTGTTCCTACGTTCTGCCAGTCCATTCTGCTGCGGTTGCCTTGGTGCAGACCTTTCATGCTTAATGCCGGCTTCCGCGCAAAAATCCATCAGCAGACTGTTGCAGAATTCCGTCCCATTGTCTGACCGTATCCGCTTTACCATAGCTTCTCTCTGTTTCTGTGCTTTGACAATCAAATCTGGAAGTATGATTTTCACTTCATCCTTGGTTCTGAGAAGCTTTACCCAGGTATAGCGCGAGTAGTCATCGACTACCACTAGCGAATAACGTCTTCCTCCAATGGTTTGAGGTGCTACTGGTCCAAAGAGATCCATATGTAGCAATTCGAGTACCCGACTGGTACTGGGGCAGACTGGCGACTGGTTCTTGAAGGACTTCTTAGTTTGCTTGCCCTGCTGGCATGCTTTGCAAATCCCTTCCTTCTTGAATCCTCCCTTGGGAAGTCCTTCCACAAGATCATGCTTGGCCAGGTAGTTGATAGTTCTGAAATTCAGATGACTCAACCTTTTGTGCCACAGCTAGTTAGTTTCCATAGTACTGGTGGCCACGAAGCATGAATCTGTCTTCCCACTTTGCCAGTCAACGGTATAAAGTCCTCCGTTCCGAATACCTCTCAGCTTGATCTCGCCAGTCATCTCGTCCTTGATCTGGCACTCTGATTTCTCAAAGTGAACAGTGTAGCCACTATCGCACAGCTGACTGATACTCAGGAGGTTGTGCTTGAGAGAGGTAACAAGGGATACATTTATAATTCTGACATCGTCCTTCTCGATGCAGCCCTTGCTAATAACTCTGCCCTTAGAGTTATCACCAAAAATAACTGGAGGTCCTTTGACCTTGATAAGATCTGCAAACAAATCCTCTTCACCAGTCATGTGAGCTGAACACCCACTATCTAAGATCCACTCTCTCGACCTCTGAAGCTGTGTTGCATGATCCTGTACCTGCAAGAAAGATAAAGAATTTATTTTGGTCCCCGATCTTCTGCGGGTCCTGCAGGGTTAGTTCGCTGAATGAGTCCTTTCGGAATCCAGACTTTAGTGATTTTCAGCTTGGTTTTACCCTTGCTGATATCATCAGTAGCCTTTCCCTTCCTTTTGAAGTAATGCATGAGTTTGGTTTGGGAAGGTGTGGCTGTGTGTGTAACTCCTTTGGAAGTATTCTTCCGCTGAGAGTTTCGGAAATATTTTTCCGGTTGTGTGTGTTGCCTTCGTGGTCTCTGGAAGTGTGGACCACCATGGCTAGCCTTCACAGCCCTTTGAGAAAACTTATGATTGGGCTCAGGCCTCTGATAGGTATTCCTCCTATCAGGTATTATCCTTCTCTCAGAGTTACTCTGAGATTTGGATCCCTTGTAAGTATGCTGGTGATTGGCATACTGACGAGGTTGTGTGTGAATTCCCTTGACAGCTGGTGCTGGCTGTCGGATTCCACTGGTAGCTGACGCTGACTTCATTGCCTTAGAATTATTCGGCTTAGTCTGCGTCTTAGGGTGTGCTGGCGTCCTGTCAGCAGAGGATTTTGCCAGTTGAGGGTTTTGTCGTGATGACTCACCTATGAATCTGGTCTTATTATTCCTGTGCTGATTAGCCATACGGGACTGACTGATATTACCAGCTGGTGCTGATGCATTTATCAGTTTGCCCTTACCCTTATTAGCTGTGAGTTCGGGTTGGTTTATGCTCAAATCCTTTTCAAATCCCAACCCGGATTTATCAGTAGGCTTTCTCCAATGGGATAGAGCCTCTTCCGAATTCTTGGAGCCTTTGTTCAAATGATTTATTTTATTGTCTTGCTCAAGGACAATTTTTTGAAAGGTATCTCTCTCAGTTTTTAAAATTTCAAAATTTTTGAGCAAATCTGAGTGAGTTTCTTTCAGAGTGGCTAACTCTACACCGAGTGACCTAGATTTTTCAATCTCATTGGTCAAAATAGAAATCTGATTTTTTAGCGAGGTGTTTTCGCTAGCCAAGATATTCTTTATTTCGTAAAATTTAAGAAATTCTTGCTGAAGAATATCTATGGTGACAACCTCTGAGTCGGAGCAATGCGACTCAGCATCGTCTAGGATGCGTGGAGACATGATGTGCAATGAGGGAACAGATTGTACCTGGTCGTCAGCAGTAAGTGCTTGTTCCTCCTCACTGTCAGCACATTCTTCATGTGCTTCCTCTCCGAAAGCTACCATCAGCGCCAGTAGCGCTTCCTCTTCTGACTCTTCATCTGATGCATACTCTCCATCATCATGGTCAGGTATATCAGGAACCTCTGTCCTTGTCAGCATGGCCTTAGCAACGGCCTTGGATGCACGCTCTTCAAAGAGCTTCTTCAGCCTTTCCCGCTCATCTTTATCCACCTGTGGACATTCAAATTTAAGATGGTCAGGGGATTGGCACTGATAACACGTGCGGGGAGCTCTCTTGACGAATTTTCCATCAGTTGAGCTAAGAGATACTCCTTGTTTCGACTTGGCTTTCTCCAGAAGAACAGCCAGTCTCTTCATTTGTTGCTCAAGATCTGCGATAGAGCTCTCGCTGCCTTTGGAGTTAGATCCCGATGTGGATGGGATCTCTTTCTGCTGGCTGTGCTGCCCAGCAGATCTGTCAGTATGAAAAGGCTTCTTGGGCTTCCATTTGAAATCCCTCTTGACGAAGTAGGCTTCGTCATGTGTTTTGATGCTGGGAGATCCAACGGTCCGAATGGCTTCATTTTTGTTCACCATTTGGATATCCCACTCATGTGCTTGGAGCTGAGCAAATAGCTCCTTGGGAGTCATCTTGGATAGATCCTTCTCCTTAAGAGATGTAGTCTTCACAAACCAGTCCTCCTTGGGCATCTTTGACAGGATCTTTGCATTAAGCTCTGCATTCGTGTACTCCTTGTCCAAAGACTTCAGCTCGCTGACTATAGCATTGAATCTAGCCTCCATCTCCTTGATGGTTTCACCAGTCAGCATCTGGAATGACTCGTACTTGTCCACCGCAACTTGCAACTTGTTGCGCTTCATCTGATCTGTCTCCTTACAGAGACTATCAAGGTAGTCCCAGACTGCCTTGGTGCTGTCAAATTGGAGGACTTCCTCCATCAGCGGATCTGGAAGATATGATAAGATCATCTCGAGAGCAACGGAGTCCAGCTGATTCCGCCTCCTGTCTTCAGCATTCCATTCTTCTGGGGGCTTTGGGATCTCAGCAGCTGGGCGATCTCCTAGCTGGTGTTGTGTCTTGGTGATCTCGATCGGCCCTTTCTCCAGCACGTCTTTCATCTCCGGATGGACGCTTTTCAGCTGAATGAGCGACCTCTTTCGCCACGTAGTATGCTTGTCCGGATTGTAGTTGAGCAGCTTCGGGATATTCATCTTGTGTACCTGAGCTAATCAACAGACAGAAAGAGTAGAGTGCAAGGAAACTTGGATCTCGGTCCTAAGCGACTCAGTGTACGACCAGTCTAGAAAGACCAACCGCGCCTGATACCACTTGTTGGTCCCGGTTTTTCAGAGTATCAAAACGTTACGCAGCGGAAATAATGTTAATTGTTTTCTTGCACGCTACTTACACACAGCTGACAACTGGCAGCTGGTGCTGGTTACTCAGTACACAGCTGACAACTGAGAACTGTCAGCTGGTGATTCAAAACTTAGAATATTTAGCCTTGTTTGCACAGTTATATATCAGTTTCAGGATATACTCCAGCACTTGAGTGCTGGGTTTAAAATATGAATGAAAGACAGAAAGCTGATAAATAACAAAGGATTTTTATAGTGGTTCGATCAATCGATCTACGTCCACTCTCCAGTCGAAGCACTGGAAATTCCACTAAGAGTAATCAGGTACAGGTCTCCTACGATCTATCTCTAGCTGGTGAATGCCTCGTCCACCAGTTCACTAGATCAACCGCTCCCGGTCCTGGATCCTTCTTCAACTCTCCTCAGCTAATGGAGTGCGAGCACGTCACTTCAACCTCCACAGCTAGCTAGGTGTTTTAGTTCTCCCAAGAACGTAACAGTCTCTACGGCAGAATGCCCGTAATAACTCAAGTGCTGGTAAGCACAGGAGCTGCTGTGAACTCTCTCGAAGGAGAAAGAACACCAAGTGAGATCTTTAACTTACAAGCTTAAAGCTTGAAGTCTCGTGTTTGATAAATCAACACACGGAAAGCTTTAGGAAAAGCCTCGAAAGTACTTTATGCGATTTTGCAATAATTTCAGTTCTTTCGGTGGTTGAGCAGATGAGTGGAATCGTGGAATCATTAACTCGTGGAAGCTAATGTTTGAATGTTGGTGGTTGCGACGTATTTATAGCCGCAGGAACCGATTCAAACTTTCTAGCCGTTTGGATGCATCCGGAAAGGTGTCAGACCTCGGATGTCCTTCTGACGGCGGCAGGTATGCTTTTCCGGAAAAGAGCCATACCTAAGACCGCTTTATCTGACACAGATCTCTTTGTGTCAGAACGGCTCTCTCTGTCAGTCCGAGGAATAAGACTGGCGTCTTGTGACTGATAGACTTTAAGTTATCCTTCCTTAAAGTCATACTTTGTCAGTCGATTCCTCAGAGGATCTTCTTTTTGTCTCTACTACGCGAGGAGAGAGAATCTGGAATTCTGCTGGTAACATCTGACTGGTAGATCATACTGGTGATCTTGTGCTGGCAGTCTCTGCTGGTGACTTGCCCTGGCATCATCAAAGTCTACCAAATCTCTGGATGTTAACTCTTTTCGGAATCTCACATGACTGGTGAAATCACCGCTGGTGAATAGTATAAGTAGGAACACGCATTCTCCTGGTAAGGTTTGTCAGCCGCCTGCTGATGAAACCCTTCCCAACTGGTGAACAGTACCCAGTCATACGCGCTTCTCATGCTGGTGAACAGTGTCAGCACGAGTCTTTGTCAGCCGCCTGCTGATGAAACTTTTCCCAACTGGTGAACAGTAGCCAGTGGTAAGCGTTTCTCATGCTGGTGAACAGTGTCAGCATGAGTCTTGATCAGCTGCGACTTACAACTCAAAAGACCTAAACAGGACTTTACATTTAAGACTAGAGCTATGTAGAGACAACTGACGCTGGTAGGACTTAGGATTTGATCCACCAAAACTATAATCTAAACAAGTAAGCTACTGGGGGAGGAAACCTTAGACAGATTTCCCAACAGTGATTACCTTACCAGATCTACAGATCTGGAGATTGATTCTACTGGAGATCTTCTAGCCTGTGTCCCACGAACCACGATCGGATACCGGGTGGACAACAATCCTCCGAATCGTAGATGCCAATCCAAAATACTAGATCTACGATGTTTGAGAGAACTAAACCCTAATCGTCGCTCAACACATGAGCTTATGAAAATGACAACTTAGACAACTAGGGTTTTTCTCTCAACCATAAGATCCTATTTATAGGCATCTTCTAGGGTATCTTGTTGGGCCAGGCCAGGGATCTCTAGAAGGTATAGAATTGGGCCTCCCATAAGTCCAAACACATATATTCAGCCCAGAATATAAATTGAACTTATAACATTAATTCTTCCACTAGAGAATTAATATTGCAACTGCCATCCTATCCCGATGTGAATCAGGGCTTCTATTTGACTTAATTAATTCCCCGTGTTTAAGATAACGCACATCCATTAATTAATTAAAAGCTCTGACAGCATTAATTAATTAATATCTTAATCTTTAAGTAGTACCCGCTCAACATTATTATCGTATCGGAATAAATTCCACCTGCAGGGTTTAATATGATAAAACTTATGAGCTTTTTAAGGGGATGTCATCAACCTGGATGTCCAGGACACGGTGCCCTAATGTGACTATATAAACACATACAAATAATGTTGTTACCCAAGATACGGAGTATATTGAATCATCCTTTTGATTCTCACCCATGGTAAGTCAAAGTAACAAATAATCATTTGCATATATCTAAATATCACATCTAGGGTTAAGAATTATCAAAGTCACCGAGACCTTGGTTCTTCATAGAGTCAGAACAGAAGAACACGTCTCACCGCGATCCATTCAATGCGACACCACGCACTAGCATAAACTAATAACCAAGACTAGTTATCTCAAGTTTATACTACAACCTAAAACGATAGTTTATCCAGAACTATCTCAGTTGTGAATACGTTTTATATCTTATAAGGAACCCAACAATGCGATCTTCAGTGGGACGACGCACCCACCACATTGTCTACAATATAAGATAAGTGGATATACATGCAATCATGAGATTGCAACAATGTGATAACGTTTGTTTCAGTTATTTATAGGAGATTAAGTACATGACAAAGCTTGCTTAAAAGTTCGCTTTACTGTATACTCCAACAGATAAGTCCTTCATTAAGAAGGACCAGATCAACCCTGACGACCCGGTGCGTACAGCTGTGTCCCTCGCTATCGAGGAGTCAGTATCCCGGAACACGGTGGAGTGGCTTGCCATAAGATGGCCTTTACCTTGCCTCGAGCCGCGGAGAGGTGTTGCCGACCCCCATGCCTTGATGACGTAGCTTTCTTTCTCCCGATATTTAAGTACGGGATAGGGTGGCCCCTCCATGCGTGGTTCCGAGCCGTCCTGTACTCATATGGGTTAGCTCCCTTCCAGTTTGCACCTATTAGCTGGTGCCATATGTTAGGAACACTGCTCGTGTTTTATGATGTCTGGCTAGGGTACCCGGCCCTTCGCGAGTGGCATTATTTATATAGACTAGCTCGGTACGAAACTGGTTATTACTTTTTGTCGAAGAGGGACTCCTTATCCGAGGCGATGATCACCCACTGCAAGCAGAATACTCCTAGTTGGAAGAACAAGTGGTGTGGGTGCCCATGAATCATTCCGACCCGGAGTCCCTGGCCGAAGGGGGCGTCCCCACAAGTGCGGTTATCCTCAAGTACGCTCCTCGATATTTAGGCATTTCGTGTCCTAACCGGCCCCTTTGTGTTTTGCAGGGTACAAGCAGACGGTTCTCACTGACGAGGAGGAGATCCGAATCGACATTGCCTATTTGAGGACTAATCGTAAGTTCTCGTCGGTTAAGGGCAAAAGGAGCATTGGTGCCGAGTATTGGATAAACGAGAATGGCCGTAAAGAGAAGCTCCCTGCTGACATGGCCAACTTGACTCCTACCGATCTGCTGGCGGCGATGAAAGCGCAAAAACGTCCAAGGGAGGTTTCCTCCTCTACTCCGACTGCCGAGGGGCCTTCATCGAAGAGTATAGCTGCTGAGATATCGAGGGCATCGCCTGTGGTGCCGACCGAGGAGCTGGTCGTCACCGAGCAGGTTGACAAAGCCGTCGGTTCAGTGTCGAGCTTGCCTCCATCTCCTCCAGTTCAGCCGACTAGAGCTGCTTCTCCCCCTCCAAGGGTTGTTCGTGACGAGAGGAGGAGGAAGAGGGCTCACGATATGAGCGTGGACTCCAGGGCTCGGTCGGGATCGACCAGGCAGCCAAAAGACATGGAAATCGTGTTGGTCGGCTCAGGGTCGACGAACATCGCTTCCTCTACGGCAGCCTACGTCTTACACGTGAAGAAGGTGCTGGACGGAGACCTCCGAGCCAAGAGCTTCGACAGCGAGTACGCTCGAGAAAATTTCGAGATGCAGAAGGATCTCCAGGAGGTATGCGTTCGCATGCACTCGCGATCCGGTGAAATGTTTAAAGTCTCAGTGTTCCACTGATGTGTTTGAAACTTGTTTTTGCAGACTATCCGAAAGTTCGCCGTCTACTCGGAGAAGTTGATCAAATCTTTGGACTCAGCGAGCGAGGGGCTGGGTCAGTCAAGGAAGGAGCTGCAGGCAGAGAGGGACAAGAGGGCCGACCTGGCCGGTAAGCTTGCCTCGGTCTCTAGAGAGCTCAAAGATTCTTAGCTCGAGAGCCAGAAGTGGAGGGAGAAGTACGATGATTAGAAGAAGGAGAGGCAGGAGCTCACTCGCCGATGCAAAGGTCTGGAGGAGGAGCTGAGAGCCTCGGCTGTGAGGTTTGAAGCTTCTCAGCAGAAGACCGAGATGGAGCTGGAGTTTTACAAGGGCCGATTCCGCAAGAGCCAGGAGGATAGACTTCAAGAGCAGAAGGCGCATGAGGCGGAGGTTGAGGCATTGAAGAAAGGTAATGGGGTCAATTTTCAGGGGGTCGTGGCGAACCCGGACTTCAAGCCAACTTTCGACCTTTTAGTGCAGATTGTCACAGGATCCATCTGCGCTCTGGTTGGGCGAAGGTGTCCGGAGTTCGACCTCGACAATATCACGCGCCCGCCTACACCTCCGTCGTCGCCACCAGTTGTTACCGAGGAGGGGCACCTCGACACTGAGATGCAGGAAGCTGAAAAGGAGCCGACCCGCCTTGAGCCCATTCCAGAGATCGAGGTGGAAAGGAGCCAAGAAGAAAAGGAGGCAGACAGCTTCCTTAATGTTGGAGGAGAGGGCGATGCCCAGAAGAAGGTGGATGAGGACGCGGCTGCTTGAGAGATAGCCTCTTGGTTGTATTCATTTGATTTGTAATAGATTTGTAGTGCTTTTATCGTGTTTTGACTCTTTTACTGCATTTATCACCTTCGGGTCAACAATCATTTACATTCCTTGCACATTTTGCATGATATACCGGTTTTGCGCTGAAATTTGTTGTATGTTTGTTTCTTGCTTTGGTTTTGTTTATCGACTTGGACTTCCTCTGTCGGGATAAGCGGGTCGATATAGAGGAGTGCAGGGGGTCGGTATCGAGCAGTCGAGCTCTTCGATGTCGACCCTCTGACTTAGCTGTGAAACAAGCGATAAGAGGTCAGGTTAGGCATCGCCCCTCCGACGCTCAAGTTAGTAAAGGTGTTATGAATAAACAACGATAAAATGAAATGTAAAGATAAAGTAGAGATACGCGTATCTGTATACTAATGGTAGTATTTCTTCAAATGTTTGATATTCCAACTGTTCTGCACCCTTCTCCCTTCCAACGTTTCAAGCTGGTAAGCCCCGTATCCTATTACTTTGGATACCTTGTAAGGGCCTTCCCAGTTAGGGGCTAGCTTTCCTGCTCCGGAGTCTTTCGTGTTTTGGAAAACTCTTCTTAGGACTAGGTCTTCTTCTTGGAAGCTTCTGAGCTTTAACTTTTTATTATAGAACCTTTCTACTTGAAGTCGTCGTCGGGAGGCCTTGATTGCAGCGTCATTTCGTACCTTGTCTATGAGCTCGAGGTTTTTCTGAAGTAGGTCTAGGTTCTCTGTTTCGTCTGCGAATTCCACTCTCGGACTACGGGCGATAACCTCGACAGGCGCTATGACCTCAATCCCGTATGATAGTGAGAAAGGTGTGGCCCCAGTGGTGGTCCTTTGTGTGGTTCGATAGGACCAAAGAACTGTGGGGAGTTCTTCTACCCATCCGGACCCATGTGGGCTCAACTTCTTCTTTAAGGTTGTAATTATTGTCTTGTTAGTAGACTCTGCTAGACCATTTGCTTCGGGAAATCAGGGAGTCGAGAACACTAGCTTTATCCCGTAGGTGTTGCAGAAGGTGTGCATTCTTTCGCTGGCAAATTGTCGCCCGTTATCAGTGCGTATCTCTTTTGGGATTCCGAAGCAGCACAGAACGTGCTTCCACAGGAACTTGATGACATCTAAATCCCAGGTTTTTCCTAGGGCTTCGCCCTCCACCCATTTGGTGAAATAATCTGTCACCATGAGGATATGATCTTTCTGCCCGGTCCTCTTCGGGAGGGGCCCTACTAGGTCCATTCCCCATACCATGAATGGTCATGGGGTGATCGAAGCGTGGAGAGGTTTCGCGCTCCTGCGGGTGGATACTTCGAAGCGTTGGCAGCTACCGCATCTTCTGACATGATCGGCTGCATCTTGCTTCAGAGTGGGCCAATAGAATCCGGTCGTGATCACTTTATGAGACAGTGATCAAGCCCCGGTGTGGTCCCCGCAATCACCTTCGTGTATCTCTGCGAGCACTTCTTCTACTTCGGGAGAGGCGATACACCGGAGGAGGGGTCCTCCGAGTGAACACCGGTATAACTTACCGTCAATAAGGGTGAAGCGAGCGGCTGTTCTTTCGATCTTTGTTGCATCATTTTTATCGTCGTCTGGAGGCTCCCCGGCCAAGTATCGAACGATTGGGGCCCTCCAATCGCTTTTGTCCTGGCTAATAGGTGCGACACCGTTTTGGGTGGAGACAAATGGTGCTAGCAGCCAGACCTCGGGGATTGGTCGGATGCTTTGGAAGGAGCTGGTGGTAGCCAGACTTGCCTAGGCGTCTGCCCGGGCGTTTGACTCTCGGGAGACATGGCGGAGGTCCCATTCGTCCATCTTCTCCTTCAATCTCTCGACCATGGAGTGATATAGCTTCAGGCGCTCCTCCTTTACGGCATACGTGCCATCCAATTGGTTGACTACTAGTTGGGAGTCGCTCTCTGCGCGGACTCTACGAGCCCCAAGTTCTAGGGCTAGCTGTATTCCTTGGACGAGCGCCTCATACTCGGCCTCGTTATTCGTTGCCGGGAAGTCTAGCTGGATTTCCCGTTCATAGTTTTCTCCGTGTGGATCTGTCAGGACTACTCCGGACCCGTTGCCGTGCACGTTGCTGGCACCATCGATTTTTAGGGACCATACCCCGGTATCTTCATCGGCCTTTGTCATGTGTGCTACTTCATGCTTCGCCTTTAGTTGCAAATTCGTAGAGAAGTCTGCGACAAAATCAGCTAACACTTGTGACTTAATGGCGGTCCTTGGCTCATACTGGATTCCATAGCCCCCTACTTCGACGGCCCATTTGAGCAGACCTCCAGAAAGGTCTGGCTTTGAAGCACGACTCTAAAGGATAGGCCGTAATCACCCTGATGGAGTGCGCTTCGAAGTAGGGTCGCAGCTTTCGAGCAGCGTTTACGAGTGCCAATGCGAGCTTCTCTAGGGCAGTGTACCGTGTTTCTGCGTCTAGCAGGGATTTACTGGCATAATGTACTGGGTGCTGTTTGCCGTCCACTTCACGTACCAGCACGGCCCCGACCGCATGATCTGACACCGACAGGTAAAGCAACAGTGGTTCACTATCAACCGGTTTTGACAACAGGGGCGGGCTGGCTAGGTAGCCTTTCAGTTCCTCGAGTGCCTTAGCACACTCCTTAGTTCACTCGAACCGCTTTCCCTTCCGTAATGTGTTAAAGAAGGAGTGGATCCTCTCGGAATAGTGTGATATGAAGCGACTAAAGGCGGCGAGATGTCCGGTTAGCTTTTGCACTTCTTTCGGCGATTTCGGGTGTTCTATGCCCTGAATGCCCCTGATCTGCGTAGGGTCCGCCTCTATTCCCCTTTGGGTCACTATATGACCGAGGAATTTGCCGGAAGATACTCCGAATGAACATTTCGCCGGATTTAGTTTCATGTTGTACTTTTCCAAGGTTTGGAAGGCGTCTTCCAGGTGAGCCACGTGGTCCCGGGAACTGAGCAATTTGGCGAGCATGTCGTCAGTGTAGACCTCCATTGTCTTGCCAATCTTTTCTTTGAACATGGAGTTGACGAGGCGTTGGTATGTCGAGCCTGCGTTTTTTAACCTGAACGGCATCACCTTGTAGCAATAAATGCTTTGACTGGTGATGAAGGTTGTTTTCTCTTGGTCGTCGGGGTGCATTTGGATCTGGTTGTACCCCGAGAACGCATCCATAAAGCTCAGAAGTTCATGCCCTGCTATCGCATTGACTATGGCGTCAATGTGCGATAGGGGATAAGGGTCCTTCGGGCATGCCTTATTCAGACCGGTGAAATCGATGCAGACCCGATTCTTACCATTTTTCTTCTTGACGACTACCACGTTGGCAAGCCAAGTGGGGTAGTGCACTTCTCGTACTGACCCGATATCGATGAGTTTTTGTACCTCCTCATTTATCGCCTGATTTTTCTCCGCGGAGAACTTCCATCGCCGCTGCTATACCGGCCTGCTATTTGGGTCGACCTGGAGGTGGTGTGTGATGACCGAAGGGTCGATTCCGGTCATGTCACGGTGCGACCAGGCGAATATATGAACCTTGCTTCGGAGGAACCCCACAAGGGCGTTCCTGACATCAGCAGGAAGTTCCGCTCCTACGAAAGTGGTGCGAGTCGGATCCAACTCATCTATGACTACTTCCTCGAGCTCCTCGGCTTCTGGTCGACCAGCAGGGGTCGGTGTCGAGTCGTGCTGTTGCGCACAGACGGCTCGAAAACTGGCATAATAGCAATCTCTTGACGCCTTCTGCTCACCTTTGATAGTCTGGATTCCCCAGGGAGTGGGGAACTTAAGCACCTGGTGATAAGACGAAGGAACTTCTTTGAGCTCGTGAATCCAAGGTCTCCCCAAAATGGCGTTATGCGCGGAGTTGGCGTCTACGACTTGGAATTTCACGTCAAGGTTTAGGCCTCCACAGTACATGGGTAAGGTGACCTCACCTACCGTCTGTTGCTGGTCCCCGTTGAAACCATAGAGGGTCATGGTTACTGGTTCTATCTTGCTCATCGGGATCTGCATTTCTTTCAGTGTTCGAAGGAACATGATATTTGCAGAACTGCCATTGTCCACGAGCAGCCTCTTCACTTGGCAGTTTGATATCAAAAGTGATATCACGAGTGCGTCATGGTGTGGATGGACGAGCCCCGGCATATCCTCAGTGGTGAACTCAATCGTTTCATGCTGTTGCACGGGGCTAGTGTGATGGACCTCCTGATTGAGGACCCTACGAGCCCTCTTGGCCGTAGAGCGCGACCTTTCGCTAATCTCTGACCCTCCAATGATGACGTGGATTGTTCGCTCGGCGGGTGGTGGTCTGTTCTGGGGTTCTGCGTTCCCAGTGGGGTTGGCCTGCCTACCCCTCGTCCAAGTGTTCTTTCCCTTGTTCGTCAGGTACTCAGCAAGGAGTCCGTTCTTTAGAAGCTCGAGCACCTCTAGACGTAGTGCTTGTCATTCCTCGGTTTTGTGGTCGTGATCATTATGAAAACCGCAAAACTTCTTTACGTCTCGCATCTTGGGATCGGACTTCATCTTGACTGGCCACTTCACAGCGCCACCGAGCCCTTTGAGCATGATGTTGACCAAGTAATTTTGGTCGATGCAGAGGTTGTAGGGTACTTCTCTGGCTCGTGGTGCGCGGCTGTAAGGGTGATCTCGTCGGGGACGATGGTCATTTCTGTAGTCCTTTCGGTCCACATACCTCGAGCTCGAGGAGCTTCCTCTCGATCGGTCCTCTCGGTGCTGACTAGCGAGCTCATAAGCCTTCTGCTCATTCAGACGCGTGATGCGGTTCGGCTCGTCCTCTTCCCAGTTAATCTCAGCCCAAGCCTGCGAGAGGACTGAGTCCATGTCGTAGCAAGGGTGGCTAGTCAAGTCACGATAGAGCTTCGAGGACACGTCCAGGCTGTTCTTAAAAGCGAAGACCGCAGTAAGAGGAGGGCAGTTCGGTATAGAGGCGAGCTCCTGATTGAAGCGCCCCACGTACGATCTCAGGGACTCTCCCTTCTTTTATGCGTATGCTGTTGAGCGCATCTGGGTGCTTGGCCACGCGTCGGCAGTTGGAGTACTACTTCCTGAAGGCCATATGGAGCTCTGAGAACATCGAGAAGGAGCTCCTCGGTAGGTTGACGAACCACTGGAGAGCTGGTCCAGTCAGACTCGCCCCGAAGCTCTTGCACATGCATGCCTCGCGAAGGTTGCCTGAGATCGAGGTGGTCAGCATCTTCTGCTTATAGAGGGCTATTTGATCCTGTGGGTCGGTCATTCCATCATACAGCTGGAATGAAGGCGGCACAAACCTCGTCGGGACATCTGTGTTGGTGATGTCAGGCGTGAAAGGTGAGTCAGCATAACTGTCACGCGGTATCAGCGTGTCTGGAGGGATGATCCCTGGGATGCGGCAAATGAGCTTCTCTAGTCTAGCCATTCACGCTTCGAGATGCCTCTCGTACTCGCCCCGTCCCGTGGCTTCTCGGTGGCGAGGCGCTCAGTTGGCCGGTAGGTCGTCGCCCCTGAAGGTCCACGCCCAAAACCTGACCCTGCAGGTGTGTCAAGGTCGAATGCCTCCTCCAAGTCGCGGGCAAGGTTTTTGCGAGGGTCCGTCGGCTTTTTGCCAGTAGACGGCTCCTCGACGATAAGTTGCTTCTGGAGCGCGTTCTCCTTGCGAAGCTGCTCGTTCTCCCTTCGCAGGGCATGATTAGTAGCATGCAACTCCATGATTCTGGAGTCCGTCTCTTTCACGCGGCGCCGGTTCTCCTCAGCCTCCTCGGCCAGTCATGCCAGAATCGTATTCAGCATCTCCGGAGGCACGGCCTGGGCGCTGCTGGTTTGCAAAGTTTGCCGCACCAACTCGTTGACAGGGACGAGGTCCCTCGAACCGGAGGATCCCGATGGGGGAATCCCAGTCATCTTCCTAGCTTGGTTTTCGACCTTCTCGTTGTTACCTGCCATTGAATCGACGAAAAAAATAGTCCTAAGGGCCCCACGGTGGGCGCCAAATGTTGAGGTTCGATTTCACGAGAAAATGGAGCCCTTAGAACTTTGTTAGGAAATAACGAATAACAACGATAAGCTGGGAAAATAACAACAAATAAATGACAATAATAGACGATAATAAATGAGATAATATGAATATAAAAGCGTGCTTCAAGACACAGAGAAATCTCTCGAGAATTCGGCAGAGTTACAGTTCTATTTTGCTAAGCCCGAATTGGCCTTAAAAATGAGCTCCCTGCCCCTATTTATAGACAGGATAGAGGCAGGTAGGCAGTGGCTAACCCTAGGCATCGAGCAGCAACGACTCACCGCGAATATCGGACCGGTTGCGGGTTTTTCGGGGGCGGTTAGGGCCTCAACGTTCGGGCGCCGCCAGCAGGCTAGGGTTTCTTTTCCTGGAGCGTCTCGACATCGACCCGCTTAGCTCCTCGATGGCGAGGCACTCCGATCCTCGGCGGCGAGGCCTTGACTTAGACAGATTTCAGCGTCTCGTTGGCTTTGGTGAGCCAGTCTTCCGGGTTGGACTTGTTTGCACGGGCTGATTTGTCTATTGGGCCTGAGCTCGTGGGCCTGGCCCCAACAATAATTTACACAAATATGGCATTCATTAAATTATAATTTGAAATTCACGTGCAGTACTTGTGTTGTGCTTAATTAATTTATCTTTTATTTATTTATTAATTTTTATAATTTTTTTAAATATCATTACAAAGGATAAGTGCATAATAATTTATTTATGTTTTATAAATATAAACTTAATATATTTTTTATTTTTGATATTATATTGGAATAGAAAAAAAATAAATATTTTAATTATAAAGTTAGGTTATGTTGGCTAGTGATAGGAGATGTAAAAAATACTCCCTCCGTCCCACTTGAATTGTCACACTTACCAAATTGGGCGTCCCAACCAAATTGTCACTTCCAAAAATAGCAACTTTTTCACACCCAACAATAAAATATTAATCCCACTAACTCATTCTATACTCACAACTCTTAATTTCCGTGCCAAAAAGAAAGGCGACAATTCTAACGGGACGGAGGGAGTATTAGATTATAGGTTGTATAGTAAATGAAAGACAAATAAATATTTTATTGAATGATTGAGTTGAGTTGAGTCACTGACGAGGATAGTCTTAGTAGAGAATGATGAAAAATCCATTTTAAAATCCATCATGAAGAACTTTCAATTTAAAACCAAATAAATTTTAAAAGAATCATAAACTCCTCAAAAAGGTACTCCCTTTGTCCCCGGCTAAATAAACCAGTTTATTTTTTGTATGGGAATTAAAGACTGAGTATAAGTAGAATTAACATTTTAATATTAAGTATAAAAAATTTGCCATTTTTAAAAATAGATCAATTCAATTAGGTTGCTTGATTTGATAAATAGGCTAATTCAAATGGAAGAGAGGAGTGTATACTCATGCATACAAAGGAATCAAAACAAAATACAGCTCCTAATGGCTCAAAAAAAAAAAGAATTCATAATTAAATAAAAAGAATAAGTTCAATTTCAATTAAAAAAAAAATCTGAAAGGGGCATTTTAGTAGTTACGTAACATTTGCAAAACTTATGTAACTCGTGTATTTTCAGTTCCATTTCCAATTTCGATACTAGTCAAGCCCACCATAAAATATAATAATAATTAAATAAAAAAAATAGCCCACCATCAGATCCACCTAACTCACTCCCTCCCTCTCTCTCCCATCCCACTTTCCCTCTCTTCAAGATTACCCTTTTCAAAACTAAACGAATAAATATATTTGTGCAGCCACCCACTAATACGTGGAGTGTATTGGGGTTTAGGGGCGGCCAAACAAATCAAAACGCATTACAAAAATCGAAAATGAATTTAGGGTCTCGATTTATATCAAGTAGTTAAAAATAATTTTTTATGTAAATTATATTTTTCTAAAAATAAAAATGCATTTAGGCCTAATTTAAATAGTACAATTATCAGATGAAACTTTCTCCGCATCAATAAAGATGAATCAACTGAGAATCAATGCAAATAAATTTTATGCGGAACTCAAAACTAAATAAACTCAACCAATGTATAGCTAATTTACTTACTCAATCGAATTAAGTGTGTGGGAAAGTAGGCGACCCCCAATCTCAAATACCAATTCATTAAATTATCCTATTTTGATGTTTAAGCTTATATAATAAATCGAATTATTTAGGCTTGTAATTATTGGTGATAGAGTTAAAATTTTGTCGAAACATCTGAAATTGTAAGTGTAAAAGTGGCCAATTCGGACTTTGGACACACTCTGCATCAGACTCAGCTAACTGCCAAACGCGACGCGACAACTAAATTATGAAAATTTAGAGGCCAAATTAAGAAATAAATGTTGAAATTTTAACATCGAAATCAATTAATATATATATTTTCTGGTCCACTATTCATAGCACACCTTCTCTTAACAAACTAACAACCTACACTGGCTTGGCTTGGCTTCGCTATATAATCACTACAATTCAGCCACCTCCTACTCCTCTCCTACAACACTATCAGATTAGATTTTTACTACTGATTCTTCGTCCGTAGGAGTCGGACTATATTTGTCTGAAAGGTGCCTGCATTTTCTTCAATTTCTTCCTTGAGTTTTGCTTTGATTTTTGGATTGCATAGATCTGATTTTCGTTTTTTTTTTTTTTTGAAGTTCTTTTGGTGTTTATGATTCCTGTTATTGTCTTTTGTGGGGATGGAGTTTTGAATGATCGGATCTCTGTTTGATAAGATTATTGTTTTCTGTTGATGTTATCGAGGAAATCTGCGTTGATTTGTAATTGTAGTGAGGTTTTAGATTTTGATTTGTAGAAGCTGACTTTTTTTTTTTTCCCTTGCGGAGTTATTTAAGCAGGTGTTATAACTTAGAACAAGCGTTGTTAAATTCTAGTGCGTGCATTTGATTTTGGCGATCTCTATTAAGATCTGTTTTTGGTAACTGCAGTGGATCATGAGTATGATTGTGTTGGTTTGTTGATGTCGTAGCAATGCTTATCTTTTTTAAAGTCCTCGGACTTTGTGGATTCGAGTGATGATTCGGAGTTGGGTGTGAGACTGTTCTGTTGTTTATTGATTGGAGAGCATTTGCAAAGCATAGAATTTTGTTCAAGAATGAATTAGTTTCGATCACTAGAAAAGCCTCATGTTGTTAAGCCATGATCTGTCTGAAAATCTCTGTTTCAGATCTTAGTTGATTTACATTTTTCTGGAGTACGATTTTTGCTAGTGCTTAGTGGAAGCCACTATACAAAAATGTTGTTATATGATATCTTGTCATGATAATCGTTTTCAGAGTATTTTACCTTTCAGTAGAGCATGTTCATGCTGAAAATCAGACACGTATGGAGATTGTATGACATGATAAGACTGAACACTAAAAAATCTTAATTCTTTTAAGGGTTTGCTAGAAGGGTATAGACAAAGGATAAGATTTAACTGTGTGCTCTTGCCTCTTGTTACTATTGGCCACGAACGATCATCTTTAATTTTCTATTGGGGGAACCTTTTTCTGCATCTTTATTAACAATTGACATTTGTATTCTGTAGTTTGTATTCTGATGCATTAGTTACATGCAGGTGGTGTTTCGGCGACACCATGGCAACTGGACAGCTTTTCTCCAAAACCACTCAAGCACTGTTTTATAATTACAAGCAGCTGCCAATTCAGCGGATGCTTGATTTTGATTTCCTTTGTGGTAAGCTGCTAAATAATCCATTCTATTGACAAGATCTCTTACATGATATTGCCTGCTCATAAGAATAACATTAGGTTCTTATATTAACAACTGACATTCTTCTTTTCTTGCCAATCCAGGTAGGGAAACACCTTCTGTTGCTGGAATTATAAATCCTGGGTCCGAGGGATTCCAAAAACTATTTTTTGGTCAAGAGGAAATAGCTATTCCAGTCCATTCTGCGTATGTTTTACATTATCTTATATATTTTTTTCATTTACCACCATCATTTTAGCATGAAAGGGACCTAAGCTGGAATCTATCATCCAATGCATTTTAAAAAGCATAAGAGCACTATTCATCATGTCAGTTTCCATGAATGCTGCCTATAATTTGTTGATGAGTATTCAGACATCAGAAAAATAAATATGCGTGTTGTAAATCTTATTGTGAGAGGTTTGGAGGATAGGTAGGGAAACCTTCTCGTCATCTACTTCCATTTTATTAAATTTTTTATGTAAATGAGTTCTATGTACTTGAAAACGACTGACTAGATACCAATTACTTAATTAGATGATGGCTACATGAATATAAATTAAGCAACAAGTATATAACTGCCACAGTACGTACTTTTCTACTGTAAGAAGATCATCTGCTGCCATTTAAGGTTTATTCGTGTTTCTCCTTAGACATCCTTTCCTTTACGGAAATAAAAGGTTCAATCATAATTCAAGACCCTTTCTGATGTCTACATACATGCTCACCTTTTTGTTTCTCAATATTTATCATTGAATCCCAAGGCAAATCTGAATTTTCTCCTATTTTGTAGTATTGAAGCTGCTTGTGCTGCACATCCAACAGCTGATGTTTTCATAAACTTCGCATCCTTCAGAAGGTTTGTTTAGTCTATGTCAATTTATGCATGCAGATTTCTTGCTTCTTACCTGATCACTGTGCTTCACATCTTGCAGTGCTGCAGCTTCATCTATGGCTGCTCTCAAGCAGCCAACTATCAAAGTTGTGGCCATTATAGCTGAAGGTGTCCCTGAGGCTGACACCAAGCAGTTGATTGCTTATGCAAAAGCAAACAATAAGGTGATTTATTTTGATGTTTTGCTTTATGGGCAGCGTGGAACATGTACTAATTGCAAATTTTAATGTGGTTAGGTTGTCATTGGCCCTGCTACTGTTGGAGGTATTCAAGCTGGTGCATTTAAGATTGGTGATACTGCTGGGACAATTGATAATATAATACAATGCAAGTTGTACAGGCCTGGATCTGTTGGCTTTGTTTCAAAATCTGTGCGTAATAATTTCTTAACCTCCTATTTCATGTTATATGTATACTTTCCTCTTTAGTGCAAAGATATTACTTACTTTACGACCATCCAGAATATACAAGGTTTTCTATGAAACAATCTTATAAATTGGATAGAACTATGAGTAGTTGCCAGAATGAATGTTGAATCTCCTAGTTAACTCTCACCTAGTGACTATTACAATTGCAAATTGTCATTGCCTATTATGGAATCATGCTTCATGGGATTCAGAAAAGCTTCTAATTTTTTGTCTGCATTACAGGGTGGTATGTCTAACGAATTATACAACAGCATTGCTCGTGTCACGGATGGGATTTACGAAGGTTAGACATTTTGCTAATTTGGCCTAGCAATCTACTTTTTTTGCTTTTCTCAAGTCAAAAGTATAAATTATCATGGTTGTTGTGATTTTATTAGGTATTGCAATTGGAGGAGATGTGTTTCCTGGCTCAACACTTTCCGATCATGTTTTGCGATTTAATAACATTCCTCAGGTAAAAATATCCACCCCCTGCTGCTGTTGTATTTGTTAGGAATCTTGAAAAATGTTGAATAATCCAAGAATTACAAGATGGGTTAGAGTGAATATAACACAATATGGGCCTTAACACCCCCCCTCGAACTCAAGACACGGCCGGTGCTGACGTGGCGGCGAGCGTCGATTGGTTAAAAAAATATTAACCTGGCTCTGATACCATGTTAGGAATCGTGAAAAATGTTGAATAATCCAAGAATTACAAGATGGCTTAGAGTGAATATAACACAATATGGGCCTTAACAGTATTCTTGTGGTAATGCTTTTCTTACTACTTTAGTCTCTTAGAGTACGTTTTGTTACTATTATCTTCGAAACACGATAGAACTCTGTTTTGAGTTGGTTTCAGAAATTGAAATGATCTAAAATATGGAGAATATGTTGTTTCAAATTCAATTCATTAAAATTAGACCCTTCGCTGGTCTTACATTGCATGAGTACCTGCTCCACTATTGTCTAGTACTATAAGAAGTTAAATACTTAAGACATGTTTACTTCTGTAACTTGGATGCGGAGCTTATAATTATTTTTTGTGAATCTTATTCCTCAATCTTCTGTTACATGCATTTCAATCAGCACTTTATCTAGCTTCTGGTTCCGGTAGAACATGATCTTTGTGTTTTGGTTTAATCCTTGTTTCTTGAACAAAACCAGGTTAAAATGATTGTCGTGCTTGGGGAACTTGGTGGACGTGATGAATATTCCCTTGTCGAGGCCCTTAAACAGGGGAAAATTAATAAACCAGTTGTTGCCTGGGTCAGTGGAACATGTGCTAGGCTCTTCAAGTCAGAAGTGCAATTTGGTCACGCGGTAAAGCTTATACCTTTAGTTTTAATTGTTTCTGGATTCCTGTTTTGCGTGCAGTCTACTACATGGGCTAGATCTCAGATTTTTTTTTTTTTGTTATTGTTATTCATTACCAGGGAGCCAAGAGTGGTGGAGAGATGGAATCTGCACAGGCCAAGAATGAAGCACTCAGAGAAGCTGGAGCTGTTGTTCCTACTTCTTATGAGGCATTTGAAGGTGCTATCAAGGAAACATTCGACAAATTGGTATGTCTGTAGTAATTTCATGAAAATGCTCAAGCTAGAAACTACCTTTCTTTCTAGGCAATGATTGTCTTAATTGTTGCTTCTTTACTTTAGGCTGAGGCTGGTAATATTCCCCCCCTAAAAGAGGTGACGCCCCCTCAAATACCAGAGGATCTTAGCACAGCCATCAAGAGTGGAAAAGTACGAGCTCCAACCCACATTATTTCGACAATTTCTGATGATAGAGGTACAATTATTCTCTCGTGTGGATATGCTATATAGTAGGCATTTGTTTAGCTTAAACTTGACTTTTTCCCCATCTGCAGGTGAAGAGCCAACATATGCTGGTGTCCCCATGTCCTCCATTGTTGAACGGGGATTGGGTGTTGGTGATGTTATCTCTTTGTTGTGGTTCAAACGAAGCCTTCCACATTATTGCACACGTTTTATCGAGGTATGTTGTTCTCTCTTTGCATTCAATTTCTACACACCTAACCTCTGCACTTCCATCTGACTACAATTTCTGTTGATGGAAAAGGGTGCTTCATTTCCTTTTTTCATTTGTTGTTTGAAGCCTTGTCTATAAATACTGTTATTCGCTTTCCAGATTTGTGTTATGTTATGTGCCGACCATGGCCCTTGCGTCTCTGGTGCGCACAACACCATTGTAACAGCCAGAGCTGGAAAAGACCTGGTCTCTAGTCTTGTTGCAGGTAGGTTGCATCTAAATGTTCCTTTTCTCACATAACATAATAAAATGGTAATCTATATATCAGTGAGTAACTTTTCCTTGTAAAATAGGTTTATTGACAATTGGACCCCGATTTGGTGGGGCTGTTGATGATGCTGCTCGATACTTCAAGGATGCTTATGATAGGGTGAGTTTTTGTAATCTGCAACCATCGGTTGCAAAGTGAATTTCATTTAGCTTCTCCTTTCATTTTTGGATCTGGAAGTGACCTTGTTCCATCATGGGTCTTCCTCTTCTCAGGGTCTTAGTCCATATGAATTCGTCGAAAGCATGAAAAAGAAGGGCATTCGTGTTCCTGGCATTGGGCACAGGTAATAAGATCGTTAATTCTCTATTTTCATTTCCTTGTTTATTTTCAGATCTCAATAACGAGAAACATTCCATTTCTTGGGTTTCAATCAGAATCAAGAGGGGCGACAACAGAGACAAGAGGGTGGAATTACTCCAACTCTTTGCACGCACCAATTTCCCATCTGTGAAATACATGGAATATGCAGTTCAAGTCGAAACCTACACCCTTTCAAAAGCTAACAACCTAGTCCTAAACGTCGATGGCGCCATCGGCACCCTATTCTTGGATCTTCTTGCTGGCAGTGGCATGTTCACCAAGCAGGAGATTGATGAGATCGTCAACATTGGCTACCTCAACGGCCTTTTCGTGCTGGCTCGTTCCATTGGTCTCATCGGGTGAGTTTTAGTTTTACCTCTGCATTTCATCATTCTCAGCAAGTTTTTTATATTTATCATTTTCCAAACACAGGCATACATTCGACCAAAAGAGACTGAAACAGCCTCTGTACCGCCACCCGTGGGAAGATGTTCTCTACACCAAGTAAACAGCTCATTCTTGTTCAAAGTTTTTCTGTTGTCAATTTATGATGTCGGTTTCTGTACTCGTCGCCAAGGGAAAACTCCTCCGGAATGTAATGTTTATGAAATACTCTTCTCTTCTTCAATAGTTCTTCTACTGTAGCCATCAATCAAGAACATCATAATTTCACTGTCTCACTAATTTTAATGTATCAGTTCCTGCAAGTTTGTGTTTCTGTTCCTGGTTGTCTTGATCATGATGAGGATTTAATTTTTACATCATGTATGTGGCAATCTGTTTAATAAATTTATATATTGTATTATGTGCTCATAGAGTCACTGACACATCAATATATGCTGCTTATGGATAGATGAAGTAAAATAAAACTAATGTTTGGCCATTCCTTCCCTCTGATTAAATTTATGGTTATCAATTTCATAGCCTCTTTTTATAGCTAAGTTGCTTCGACCAATCGGCCCGGTTCTTTGCAGCAGAACCCGGTCCGTGACAGTTATACTCTGCTAGGTGCAGATTCTTAAATGGAACAAAATCAGAATCATGGAGCGATGAATTTTAGAATTGAGAGTTGAGAAAATGAATGAGATTGAGTTGGTGCGTAAGGTGTATTTATTAATAAAAATGGGAGTTAAAGACTTTAAATTAAAATTTAAAAAAAAAGGAAAAAACTAAATGAACCCTTTGAGGCAATTTCAGCCTACCGATCGGCATTCAACGGTCGAAATCGCAGCTACTATGATACACATCACGGTTACGCACCTTTATCAAAATTAAAATAAATAGATAAATCGGAAGCCGTGACGTTCAAAATATTCTGAAGCGACAGTTGCGCAATTCCAGAGTCATTGAACCGGAACCAGCTCATGTAAATATGATTTCGGGCCAGAACCTGAACCATCGGCTGATTTCGGATCCAAACCATCAATTAGGGGTGGGAATAGATTGAAATTATTTTGACAATAAATCAGGCTTAAGCTATTTATAAAGTTTCTTCAATTAAACAAATTTAGATCTGGACTTCAAAATAGATCTATGTAACTTGTTATACCGATCTATTTAAATAATTATATATTATATAATTAATTAATTATTATTATTTAAAATAAAATATGTATTAATATTTTAAATATATCCTAAATTTAAAAATTTTATTTGAGCTTGATTAAAGTTCGTAAACTTCAAAATGTTCGATAAAAATTAAAAAAATTGAGTCAAACTTAATCAAAGTATATATAAGTGTAAAAGTGAGCCAACTCGGATTTTCAACACACTTGCATCAAACTTAGCTAACTGACAATCGCCACGTGACCAACCGAATTATGAAAATTTCGAGGCCAAATTAAGAAATAAATTCCAAATATGAACTTTGAAATCAATTAATAATTTTTATTTATTAATTTTTTAATCTACAATTAGTAGCAAACTTAACAAACTCACAACCGACACTTGGTTGGATATATATTCAGTGCAGTGACAATCCAGCCATTTCCTACTCCTCTCCTACAACACTATCACTACTACTGCTGATTCTTCGTCCGTACGTAGGAATCGGAGTAGACTTGTCTGAAAGGTGGCTGCATTTTCTTGAATTTCTTCGTTGAGTTTGTTTTGATTCTTGGAATGCGTAGATCTTTTTTTTTTTTTTTTTTTTTGATGTTCATGATTCTGTCATTGTCTTTTGTAGTGAGGTTTAAGATTTGATTTGTAGAAGCTGACCTCTTCTTTTTCTTGCCGACACCAGCCAATCCATGTACAGTTTTGGGGCTACAGTCCCACTAGTTTATTTTATTTTATTTTTTGCCGTAGTGCCCTTAAAAAAAAATTAAGCTGAAAATAAAGAAGAGTAATTTAAAAGAGAACTTCATTTAAAATGCATAGAATTTGGTTGAACACTAGAAAAGGATAGTGCTTAGTTGAAGCTACAAAATAAATCTGACATGTTTGACCAAATGGAGGTTGTATAAGATAGGAGGAACTAAACAGTCCAAAAAATTTCATTTTTAAAAGGGTTCAAACGTGTGTTATTGCCTCTTTCTTATTTTTGGTCACCAATGTGTATGTAATTGGGATTTGTATATTGGAAAGTATTTATGTTTTCCTTTTATTTGATGATAAATATACAATATAAATAAAATGTGTCCTCTTATGTTACTAATAAGTAGATTATATGATAGTACGTGATTATAATTATAGGGATGGACATGGTCTGATTTGAGGGGTGAAGTACACGGCCAAATCAATACATAAGGTTTGAAAATTTTACAAATGAAATTAGCCAAATTAACCTTCAAATCAAACCAACCAAAGTATATTAAAATGATTTGTTCAAAACTTGAAAGATGAATTTAATGATTGTAGTCAAAACATCAATTATTCTTAATTTTGGAAGATTTTGTTTTGTGAAACAAAACAATTTATGCATCTATTCAACATACAAAATGCATTTTTATCATAATTCTCAAACTTAACCCTTTTAATTAATGTATTTTTCATACATAAATTGTTATTCAACTCCTTGTCACATTAATATTTATACGAGTTGAACATGTCTGTTTGATAGATTATCAAAAGAAATACATAAAAGTATCTAATCAAGAAAAAACGAAAGGACTTTTAAGAAATACAATTATATTAAACACATGTTTGAATTAAACATAATATATACCAATATTTAAAAAGTTGGCAAAACTTTAAATCGAAAATTATATTATACATTATTGACACTAATAAATAATAATAAAATGAACAAGAATTAAAATCTCGTGACTTAAGTCTAATATAGGTTTGGTGTAAGTAGATTTGTACGTAACTTTGATTTGCTATGATGGAGAGCTTTTTATATGCTCGTATCATGGGTGATTGCAATTTGTGTATGAATATTTAGATTTGGTATACATGATGACATTCTGAAAGAATATAGTGCCCGAATTTACTACTTCAACATGCAAATGTTAAAGATTCACCAGAGTATAACACTGTGATATTAGAGTACGATGTTAAAGAGTAATGCACAACGGAATAATTTTCTGGGTAATATTTCTATTCCCCAGAGTGCCTTGCGGCAAAAAATAAATTCACTATATAAACGAAGTTTACACAGAGAATTAAATAATAAATAGCTTAGCTTCTTCTCGGTTCACTCCCTTGAAGAAACTTCGCTCTACATAGACGTTGAAACAACACCTATGGACAACGCACCTATGGACAACGTACTAACAATCTACGCACAAGGCTGAAACTCAACTCCTCCACCGTAGGAAGCACCTTTCCGGAGATGGATTATGTTGAGAGAAAGCTGGTTGAGAGAGATTGAAAGTACGGGCGCTCAAATTCTCCAGCCCTCAATCTGCCCTTTTATTCTTGCTTGGAGCACTCATCGATCATGCCCACTTCCCCACTCCCCAGTTGTGGCTGACGTGGCCCATGATCTTTTTTCCACTTCCATTTGATTCTTTGAATCACCCACAAGACTCACGTGGATATGGTTTTGTTGTGGAGGTGCTCCCATATTATTTATAACCTGTAAAATAACTTAAAACTGAACCAAAATCGTGCCCTATAAAATAGGGGTTAGTTGGAAGTCAATTTTAATAACTTCCCTACAAGCATGC
>JAPKLW010000637.1:164684-231118 GCA_026898455.1 Plectranthus barbatus | reverse complement strand
GCAATAATATACACGATCCCTAATAAATAGGACATGTAAAAACGTGGGAAAACTGTTATAAAACCGATCCCTAAAGAATAGGAGTTAGTTGTAACAACCCCCTGATAGGCAGTGAAGGATAAGATTAACATCACAGTGTCGGAGCTATAAAAGTCTAACACTGATGCTGACAAGGTCAGACCTGACAATGTAAAACATGGCAATGTTAAATACAAGTCTAACATCGACACTGTCACATTCCCTTGAGAAACTCATAAAGTTTATTACGCTAAAGTTGTGCATGTTAAATAAGTTCAAGCATATTGATTAATTAAAGTACGATAGCAGCTTAATTAATTAATGAATGTGTGTATGTATAAATATGAGAATTAATTAATTAGTTTAATGCAATGGGGTCGTCGCATGTGATAATAATGGAGTAGTATCCAATTCCTTCATTTCATCTTGAACTTTCTATTGAGGGATCTGCTATTTTATTAAGAGTCGACATGCATTTTAATTATTTTGTAGTTTGTATTATGATGATGTGATGTCATAGTTACATGCATGCAGCAGCACCACCACCATGGCGACTGGGCAGCTTTTCTCCAAAACCACTCAAGCACTGTTTTATAACTACAAGCAGCTGCCTATTCAGCGGATGCTTGATTTTGATTTCCTTTGTGGTAAGCTCCCAACTAATGCATATGATTAACTTTAGTTTCTTACATCCTTTTTCTTTCTCATCCAGGCAGGGAAACACCTTCTGTTGCTGGAATCATCAATCCTGGGTCTGAGGGATTCCACAAACTATTTTTTGGTCTAGACGAAATAGCTATCCCGGTCCATTCTACGTAAGTTTTACATTACCTAATGTGGTTTTTCCATTTTTCCAAGGCAAATCTGAATCTTCTCCTATTTTGCAGTATTGAAGCAGCATGTGCTGCGCATCCAACAGCTGATGTTTTCATCAACTTCGCATCATTCAGAAGGTTTGTTTTAGTCTATGTCATTTCATGCATGCTGATTCCTTGCTTCTTGCCTGATCACTGTGTTTTACATCTTTGTGCAGTGCTGCAGCTTCATCTATGGCTGCTCTCGAGCAGCCAACTATCAAAGTTGTGGCCGTTGTGGCTGAGGGTGTCCCTGAAGCTGACACCAAGCAGTTGATTGCTTATGCAAAAGCAAACAATAAAGTGGTTCATTTTGATGTCTTGCTTGTGAAACATGCATGTTGTAATTGCAAATTGTGAATGTGGTTAGGTTGTGATTGGCCCGGCTACTGTTCAAGCTGGTGCATTCAAGATTGGTGATGTTGTTGGGACAATTGACAATATCATACAATGCAAGTTGTACAGGCCTGGATCTGTTGGCTTTGTTTCCAAATATGTGCGTAATAACTGCTTATACCCTCCTATTTTTTAACTATGAGCAGTTGCCGGAATGAATGTTGAATCTCATTGCCTACTATGGAATCATGGGATTATGAGCAGCTTTTGATATTGTTGTCTGCGTTACAGGGTGGTGTGTCTAATGAATTATACAACAGCATTGCTCGTGTCACCGATGGGATTTATGAAGGTTAGACATTTCACTTTTTTTTTTGTTTTTTTTTTTCTTTCTCAAGTCCAAAGTATGAGTTCTTGTGATTTGATTAGGTATTGCAATTGGAGGAATGCGTTTCCTGGCTCAACACTTTCTGATCATGTTTTGCGATTTAACAACATTCCTCAGGTACAAAAATCCTCCCCCTACTGCTGTTGCTTTCTTAGATCTAAAAGATGGAGAATATGTCATTTCCAATTCAATACATCTTGCTACATACATTTCAATCGTGATCTTTATCCACAAAACCAGGTTAAAATGATTGTTGTGCTTAGGGAACTTGATGAATATTAATAAACCAGTTGTTGCCTGTGCTAGGCTCTTCAACTCACAAGTGCAATTGGTAAAGCTTATATTATATATACCTTTAGTTTTCATTGTTTCTAATTGTTATTGTTATTTATTACCAGATTGAAGCTGGAGCTGTTGTTCCTTCTTCTTATGAGGCTTTTGAAGCTGCTACAAGCAAACTTTCGACAAATTGGTAAAACTTACTAATTAGCTACAAACAGGCAATGGTTGTGGCTTAATTGCCCGCTTCTTTATATTAGGTTGAGGCTGGTAATATTATTATACAAAACCCCATTAAAGGAGGTGACGCCCCCTCAAATACCAGAGGATCTTAGCTCAGCCTTCAAGAGTGGCAAAGTTGGAGCTCCAACCCACATTATTTCCACAATTTCTGACGATAGAGGTACGATCATTCTCTCTTATGGGACATTATTCTTGACTGTTATCCATCGGCAGGTGAAGAGCCAACATATGCTGGTGTCCCCATGTCCTCCATTGTTGACCATGGATTAGGTGTTGGTGATGTCATCTCCTTGTTGTGGTTTAAACGGAGACTTCCACATTATTGCATACATTTTATTGAGGTATATATTCTGTCCTAACCCCCGGCCTGCACTCCCATTTCTGCTGACCCAATAAACACTGTTATTCACTTTCATGTCGTGTGCTGACCATGATGAGCACAACACCATTGTAACAGCCAGAGCTGGGAAAGACCTGGTCTCCAGTCTTGCTGCATCTAGAGGCTCCTTCTCTCACATAATCAATCAGTAATTTTTCCAACAGGTTTATTGGTGATGCTGCTCGATACTTCAAGGATGCTTGTGATAGGGTGAGTGAGGTTTTGCAACCTGCAAATCATCAATTTTCATTGAGCTTTTGTTCATCTTCCTCCTCTTCTTCTCAGGGACTTAGTCCTCATGAATTTGTGGAAAGCATGAAAAAGAAGGGCATTCGTGTTCCTGGCATTGGCCACAAGTAATTAATACGATCATCCTTCATTCTCCATTTCTATTTATCAGATCTTAATAGGGGAGACCAGAGAGATAAGAGGGTGGAATTACTCCAACTCTTTGCACGCACCAATTTCCCATCTGTGAAATACATGGAATACTCACTTCAAGTCGAATCCTACACCCTTTCAAAAGCTAACAACCTAATCCTAAACATTGACGGCGCCATCGCCACCCTGTTCTTGGATCTTCTTGCTGGTAGTGGCATGTTCACCAAGCAGGAGGTTGATGAGATCATCAGCATTGGCTACTTCAACGGCCTTTTCGTGCTGGCTCGTTCCATGCAAACACAGGCACACATTCGACCAAAAGAGACTGAAACAGCCTCTCTACCGCCACCCGTGGGAAGATGTTCTCTATATCAAGTAAATAAAAGTTTTAATTGTGCCTCATTCTTGTTGTCTTAATTTTTTCTGTTTATGAAATGCTTGTCTTCTTCAATAGTTCTTCTGCTGTAACGATGATCAAGAACATCTGTTTCTGCAAAGTTCATGTTTTTCTTCTTCATGCACACTGCTATTGTTGTTGCAGTTGCAAGCTTCAATTATCTGTAAATTTTAAAGAGAGTTGATGCCCATCATTCATATTCACATAAATTAGTGCATGCTGATAACTATTGTGTTTAACAAAATGCAAAAATAACTAGCTAACAAGGAGTTAGGTTTATAGTATTCGTATAATTATCATGTTGACAAAATAAAGATTTAATTTAATTTTTACATGGTGTTCGAGACATTTATATCTTTACCAACGTGTTAGTGACATGATAATAATTACAATATAAATTAATAATGCATCTGTTAATACAAGAATTAAACTCAATTTAATTTTTTAAAATATATATGTATCGTTAGATATCATACTTGTCTAGTCAACAAAAAACTTTTTGTCTACTTTGTAAGGACAAAAATGAATAAGTTTGTATAGTATTATACTACACTGTCATAGACACATCAATTTATATATGTTGCTTATGGATAGAGATATATATATATATATATATATATATTACTTGAAGTATATAATTAAAATAAAAGTAAAGTTTGGTGTATAAAAGTGTAGTTACTATATTAAAAATAGTGGTGCATTAATTAATTAAGAAAGCAAATAGGTAGAATATGGCCATGCAGGAAGCCATTCCTTCCCTCTGATGAAATCTATGGTGATCAACTTCATAGCCTCTTTATAGGTAAGCTGCTTCGACCAATCGGCCCGGTTCTCCGAAGCTGAACCCGGTCCGTGACAGTTATACTCTGCTAGGTGCAGATTACTGTTTCAAACATGGAACGAACGAAATGATGAGAAGCATGCAGGTGCATGAGAGAGAAGGTAGGTAGGTATATATATAATTTATTTTCTTACTCTTTGGAGTGTGGAAAGCTCCAATCTGTCCATCCATGAGAGACGACAGTGTTAGACAAGTAGGAATCTGCAAAAACAACTCGTGAATGCGTCCCTTTTGCCCTACCTAAATACACATCTCCCACACCATACACCCTACACTTGACAAACACAAATCCACTGCTTGCGTTCCCCCTTTGCCTGTGGCTTGCAGCGATCGACCCCCCGATCTCCGACTTCAGATTCGGAACCACAAACACCTCGCAATCCTGCACAGAAAGTCCAAGTTAATTGATTGGAAATCAAATTAAGAATAATTACGTACGTAAAAGAAGGACTGGGCGTGGCCGAAGACGAGGTCGATGGAGCCTTGGAGGTAGCAGGAGGCGTAGTAGTGGCGGCCCCTGGAGTCGAACAGAGTGTTGTGGTTGCTCAAGAATGCACAGTGGTAGAACGCCGCCTTGTCTGCTCCCACCACCGCCGCCACCGCCTTTGAGTGCCTCAGCCCGCTTGGACCTCCATTCTGCCAATTCATGGATTCCCATAAATTCAACTGAACCTAGAAGAAGAAATCCTCTCTCTCTCGCTCATCACTCAGGATGCTTGTATCATGCATATATCTTTTGAAAAAATGTTAATCAATTAAAACTAGGATTTATAATTTTTTTTTAATTGTTTTGATGACAAATGCTGATTAAGGTCAGCGGTATTTAATTTAATTAAAATCATAAGTTAGATTTTGTATCGATGGTATCATACAAGTAACTGTAAGTGATATAGAGAATTACTACCATCTAATCAGGTAGGGCCAGTTATTCTTATATTATATTATTATACACATATATAAACCAAGTAGAAGTTCATTCGTAGATATAAATAATTAGAAATTAATTCCAACCATAAATTTAGAAAAACTGGATAATAAAAAAAAAATTGTGACATGCAGTGCACCAATATCTTTGTTAAACCAAAACATCATGACATTAAAAATCAAATTACAGAAATAGCATGCAGTTTATTAGAATCATATTTTGATATGATGTGTTTTTGAGTTATTTATACATATGTAGGTAGGGAATCGAGATAGATTATTACTTTGAAGGAGATGCCAAATGCAATGAAATTTCTAGCTTCAACTTTGAAGGTGGCGGAGTCGTAGTCGTTAGCTGAAGTTGGAGACGATTCGATCGATGTCTTCCCTATTCCTTCACCTCTCATGAATATATATGGCTTGTTGCGTGCTATTTTAACCCTTTCTCTGCACCAAGAATATATATATAAATGTTATCGTCCCTCCATCAACTAGACCACCTCGTACATTAATCTATTAATTACCTGTAAACTCCCTTGGAAATGTGAATCATAATCCATTCAGAATTGGAGTTTGGAACATAATCAATGGCAGCTTGGACCGATTTGAAGTCCCCTTTTCCGTTGGCATCGACGATTATGGTTCGATTTGATCGGATCCTTTGTGTCAAGGTTTCGGAATCAATGGCATCCGCGCAGTCCATGAATATCAATACATTTACAATAATGAATGTAGAGAGACGACTATGCATTTTTTATTTCTTTTTTAATTCTAGCAGTTTATTATTTTTTTCTTTTCTTATTCTTTCTTTGGCATGGTACGGTGGGTACCGTGTGAGACGAGATTGTCTGAAACTGAAAAATAAAAAGAGAAAGGTGATAATTTTCATTTGCTCTTTAATGAAAAATAGAGGGTGTGTTTTTTGAGGTTATCCATCAATTTCTGAGAGTTTATTGCGCGGCTTTTTTTCTTTTTTGAAATTATTTGTTGGTGCAATTGCAATCGTGGGAATCCCGTGATGTGATCACTCAAAATAATACTATTAATTAGTCCAAATAAATTCCAAGAAATGGAAGGTCAAGATATTTGCTCATTGCATGCCTACCTATCTCTTCTTCGTTAATCTATTTAATATTATTTCTGCTCTAATTATATATATCACACACAAAGAATTCGAGTTGGAATTTTAAATATATTCATTTGAATGAAATTAAGCATTAATTAAGTAGTAATCAAAGTGAATCCATGGAGAGGGGTTCAAATGATAAAAGACTTGATTTAATGTGCTGCTCAAATTTTAAATATGTAGATTTGTTAGGTAAGAATCGAGGCGATTTATAATACCAAATATACTTTTTATAGAGGAAAATCTGATCTATCTGAGTAGATCGTCATAACAAAAATCGATAACCATTAATTAGGATAACCTAATCATAATGCGATAATGGACTAACATCATGTGCCTCAAATATTGCCTAGCTAGTTAGCTACTCTATTTTTTACTATTATTACATTACATGACATCTTCAATTAATTATATTTGTCACTAGATTAAATGTGGGTATTTTGGTAAAACAATTAAGTGTTACACATTAATAAATAATTAAATATAGCCTATAGGATAGAGAGAGTATCATATTTTTGTGTGAATTGCATTCTAGTTTTGGTTTTATGTGTAATCGAACCGAAGTAGTTTCGTACACAAGTTTGAATCGTTTAGTATCGAGTCAAGCTTCTAGATTTTTAATTGAATAATTTGAAGTTCAAGAACTTTATCAAACCTAAATGGACTATCGAAATTTAGAATATATTTAAAATATTCATTATTATTTTAAAAAGAAAAAGTATTTATTCTAAAACTAATATCATATCCATGCTTATATTAAAAAATATCCCATTATTAGAAAGATTTATCATTATTGTTGCTCTTAAATCATGAAAATATTACTTTATAAAATTAATTATTTTGTATTTCTTACTAATTTTAGCTAGCAAACTTGCTCACGAGTCGAATACTATAATGCTCAAGTTTGGTTCATTTAACAAACAAGTTCGTACGAGCTTTTATCGAATGGAGACCCGAGTAACTCACGATAATTTTAGTTCATTTAATAAACGAGCTCCTACAAGCTTTTATCGAATCGAAATTCGAGTTATTCACAAACAGTTTAGTTCATTTACAGTTCTAGTTTGAGCGTAACAAATCATACAAATATGATCACTATTCATCTTCATGTATGAATTCGGCATTTGTAATTTATATAAAATCACAATAATATTGTGACTGTACATAACATTTCCATGCATGAATTTACCCCGCTTCTTATAGTAATGTTATAATGAGATAAGGGGTTATGATATCTAAAGAAAAATCGAAAAGTATTGACTTACATATTCTCACATGAAACGCATGAGATGAGTCTTGCATTGTCTCATGTGACTTGCAGCAATGGGATTCACTTGATTTTGCAGCAAATTAATTTCTGTCTCTACCTATTTATAATTAATACTTACTTTTTTTATGAGGTTTTTGCTTGTCATTTTCAAATTGTAAGCCATAGAAAATAAACTGCTGGGTCATTTGAGTTTCAATTAAAGGTTTATTGCTTTGTAATAAGTGGAAATACTTTTTTTTAAAAAAAAAGTGGAGAAGAGAGGATTAATCTTTTATACTTTTTCCCTTAACAATCTAAAATGAATGTATAAGTTAATATTTATTTCGAACTTGAATATTGGTCGGAATTAATTATAATATTTTATACAAGCTATTCATCGCTAATTTTATTTTATTTTTTTGTAGAGCTATGCGTGAATCTAAAATAAATTAAAAAAAAAAAGAAAAAACCATATAAACCTAAGATATTGAAGTTTGATGTACAAACTAGCTATGGCTGCCGTTTGATCTAACTATACTCTACTTTAAATCGTTCAACAAAAAACTTAGCTATATTTACCCTCTCATGTATTTATGGTGAATGCGTATAATTAATGTATAAGTAATTAACCACGCTTTTAATTAATGTGAATTATGAGGGGAAAAAAATAGTACTTGTGGAGTATAGGCATTTAGTAATTCCAACTTATTCAACTCAAAAAAGAAATTCAACTTAATAGCTCTGCTAGGCTTCTTCAAATTTACCCTATGATTTCAATATATTTGTACATCGATCTCCATTATTGAGATTAGATTATAAGAAATTGCGCTTGATATATATCGAGCGAATTACTCTCAGTCTCATAGGAGATTTTCCGTCACTTTTTCATGGGTGACTTTTATTGCAAATATTAAAATAACACACTCTAAACAACATTCATTAACACAAAAACTAAAGTAAGAAAAATAATAAAATCCAGTATTTTTGGTTATTCAACTTTCATAATTAATACTCAATGATAAAAAAAATTATAAACCTTAATAGAAAATAATTAGTTGTAATAATATTGCAGAACTGAACTAAGTATAAAAGGTCGAAGTTGAAGAATAAACTGAATGAAAACACAAAAAATTAAAGAAATTTCAGTGGTGAAATATATCTATTTTCTAGTGATAGATTGGAGCTGCAGAGAAGTTGTAGTGTAAATGTAACTTTCCAACCCTTTTAACTTCAATTTAAATATTGAAAGTAACTCATAAAAAAAAAAAAAAAAAGAAAAGATTTGGATACAATTAAAATTATAGAGAATATAGAAAAAACTCGTGCAGTCTGACAAGGTGAAAACCGATAACTTGTGAAGGCTGAGACAAGTAGCTAAGATATAACCAAATCTTTAGAGTTTGAGCCTCAAGATCTGATCTTGAGGCTATAATTAGAAATCAATAAAAGTTTCCAAGCAGAGTTAGCTATACTACGATGGTGACATCACTCAGTCGCATTGTTCTTGTTATATATATATATATATAGCCCATCAAGGCAGTCGCATCCCACGCGTGTAATAGTAGCAATTTATGACAATTTTGAAGGGAGAAATAATATGGATAGTTGGAAATTATTGTTGGCTGTAGCTTTGTTGCAAGTTTTAATTTGCGAGGCAGGTGGGAGATTATCCTACAATTTCTACCAACAATCTTGCCCCCAGCTTGAGACTATTGTCCGAGATGCAGTTCACTCCGCCTCCTTCTTCGATCCCTCCACCCCCCCTGCTTTATTAAGGCTTCTCTTTCATGACTGCCAAGTCCAGGTCCATCTCTCTCTCTCTCTCTCTCTCTCAACAGTACTAGCTAGCTAGCTAATATATATATAGATATTGATTGTGTTGTTATGGTGTAATGTAACAGGGATGTGATGCATCGATCCTTCTGGACAGCGAAACCGTGTACTCGGAGATGGCATCATCCAAGAATTTTGGGGTGAGAAAAAGGAATTACCTCAACCGTATAAAAGCAACATTGGAAGAGGTATGCCCCAGGCAGGTTTCATGCGCCGACATTCTGGTTCTTGCTGCAAGAGATGCCGTCTCCGTCTCCGGAGGCCCAAGAATCAGAGTCCCTCTTGGCCGGAGGGACTCTTCCGTCCCTCCAAACCTCAGCCTCACCGATTATTCTCTCCCTTCCAATGATATCGGCCTCGATGCCACCCTTGAGCTCTTTCTTGAGAAGGGCATGACCGTCCAAGAGTCAGTCGCCATTTTGGGTACGTTCTTTCATTTCATAGTTAAAGTATTTCACATCGACTGGAGACCTTGTCTCATACCAACTTATAATGGTCAAACTATCCCCTCCTTACAAATTGATTTTGTGAGAAAAATGGGATTTCAACAAAGAAAAGAAAAAAAAACATAAATTTCTAAGTTCTAACGTATGAGTTTGTTGACTGCAGGGGCTCACACCCTAGGAGTAACGCATTGCATGAGTCTCCGGGGCCGTATACGCATGAGTTCGATAGATGCAGGATTTGTAAACGCGCTGAAACTGAGGTGCCCTGCGGATCAGGGCATCTGGGCATCAAGAAACAAGTTGGTCCTGAATGATCTGACGCCAGTCATATTCGACAACGAGTACTTTGTAAAGGCGATGAAGGGGAGAGGGGTGCTCAACATCGATGCAGCCATGCCTCTGGATTCAAGAACCAGGCCGTTTGTTCTCATGTTTGCTGCTGATAAATATTCCTTCTTTCGAGCTTTCTCCTCGGCTTTCCTCAAGCTTTCTTCTTCTAATGTTCTTACAGGGGATCAGGGTGTGATTAGGAGTAGTTGTAATCGATTGGACTGAGAGCTCACACACACACTTTTTGCTAGCACTAATTTTAGTTGAAATGCTTATTTTAACTTTACCATAAAATATGATGCTTACTAACACTCTTGATTCTCTCTTTGTTTTATTGAGAATGCATTTATTAAACTCACACATCCATATGTTCTTACTCATGAATTCTTGATCACAGACAAGGTGTTTCGTCATTACCCGGACCAAGGTGGTTTTAGTTCATCTCATTCTCCGTATATTTTTTCTCCACCACTTCCGTTTTGTTGTAATTTAGGAGGTGTAGGATAAAGTTGTTTATGAAAATAAGAAGTAATTACTAATTGCAATGAACCGAATCAATATTTCAAAAAAGACCAATTTCTATTTGTTTCTAAGGAAAATACAATTATCTTTGACCCAAATTTTGACTTGATTTTGCACCCTGAAGTTGCGAGTTATGAACAGAGGCTCTGTTATTGGGCTATTTTATCGAAAACTTAGGAGGTCTAGAACTCTTTTGTAAACCCATCAAAATTCAGACTGCAAAGGCCTAAATTTTCTTGGGCCTATTAAGGGTTTTTTTTTTTTCCAAATAAAATACATTGAAACTCAAACCCATTTATAGAACATAGACAAAGTGACTAAACCATTTATGCCCTGAATTGAAACTAATGTTCAACCATACTGATGTTCAACTTGAATTTGTATTGTATCATGTGAGATGTAAGGATTCATTCATGTATATTTGATGCATTCATTTATCGAACCAAGTCAAAATAATCTTATTTATATTAAATAATTCGTTGGTGATTACAATTTCGGATAGGGTAGTCAGGAAATCACAAACGGACTACTAGATTAGTTTCTTCACTATTGCAGTGTATGAAGTAATGGGACAAGACTAATAATTATAGAGGACATTTATGCAACTAAGGAAAATATTTTAGGAAAAAAAAGGTTTTTTTGTCCCAACTAATTAAGTTTCTTGGAATTTTATCCCAATTTTTAACTGTTAGTGTTAGGGAATTTTATCCCAACTTTTATTTATGTTAGGAATTTCATCCTACTTAACTAACACCGTTAAATTTATGTTGATTTGCCCTTTTTACCACGCGGACGCTGACGTGGTGTCCATGTGGATTAATATATTTATTTTTTAAATTTTGAATGAGAAAATTAAAATAAAATACGAAATCCTTAATTATCCCCCCTTCTCCTCAAATCCTTAAACCAAAAACCAACCACTCCCATTCATGCATCAGCGTTCAAATGCTTAGGCTATTTGACTGGATCTAATTAATCAGGTTGCCGAGTTCTGAATGTCTGGATGCACCATGGTAGCTACATATGATGCAAATAAAAAAGTATATTCCTCACTTTCGTATCAAAAAATGACAAAAAGGTTTTCTATTTTGACAGGAGAAACAAAAGGTGGTATATGAGGAGCAGAAAAAGCTAGCTCAGCAACAGGCACAGGTAAAATCTCAGATGGCTCGCTATGAAGATGAACTGGCAAGGGAAAGAATGCAGGTACATGATTCTTTCGATGCATATGATGCTTCAAGTGACTATTGAATATAAAGTATTGGGCTTCTTCAGGCAGAGAATGAACATCATAGAGCAAGAAATCAAGAGCTTGTTAAAATGCAAGAGGAATCAACTATGAGGCTTGAAGCTGCCAGACGAGTAACTAAGAAACAAATTAAAGCACAACGTCGCCAAACCGAAAGAGAAAAGGTTGAGATTGAACGTGAAACTATTAGGGTGCAGGCTATGGCAGAAGCAGAGGGAAGAGCCCATGAAGCCAAGCTTGCAGAGGAAGTTAATAAAAGGATGCTGGTAGAGCGTGCAAATGCAGAGCGAGAGAAATGGGTTGTTGCTATTAACGCAACTTTTGAACACATTGGAGGTTCTTTCCTCTTTCATTTTTTCTTCTGAAATAGTAAATTTCGGATCCGTTACATTGCTGTGAGATGATGCGCATGGCATTGATAATTTGATATCACATATGACTCACTCGTATCATATAAATTCACTGATGCATGAATGGGGTGATTAGTTTAGTTTTTGGTTTAACGATTTGAGAGGGGGGAGGGGGGCCGGAGAGAAATAATTAGGAATTTGGTACTTTATTTTAATTTTCTCATTCAAAATTTTAAAAATAAATATATTAATCCACATGGACACCACGTCAGGTGCATGTGGAAAAAAAAATGGGTGAGTCAGCATAAATTTAATGGTGTTAGTTAAGTAGGATGAAATTCCTAACATAAATAAAAGTTGCAATGAAATATCCTAACTGTCAAAAGTTGGAATAAAATTCCCAGAAACTTAATTAGTTGGGATAAAAAAAATCTTGTTTTCCCAATATTTTATGTATTTGAATTGAAGTACTTTATATGACAACAGTGAGTTTTGGACCAAATAGAGTTGTAGTAAATAATGGTCTCAATTTTGGCCTCTAAGTAATTTAAGTGTTTTATTTATCGGTGTTCAATAAATCACGAATTCAAGCTTCAATGGGACATCAGGGTGAGGTAGAATTAAAAAAAAAGAAGCAGAAGAAGCAATAATGAAATGGTAGTATCTAAATTCACAGAAGTAGATGAAATTATAAATCAAGAAATTAATACACTTTTTTTAATGACCTTATAAATCAAGTGCATATTAATGTAAATATTTACCAGCTACCTATGCTGTTAGTAACTCAGCTACTATGCCTATGAGATTGATAGAGCTCGAATCAGTGGCATTGCTCTACTAATCAATTCAAGCACCCATGGAGACAGTTTTTCTTTTATAACTTTGCACTAAATGTAAAAAAAATCAACCATTAGAAGTACTAATTTTATTTCAAAACATAACTAAATAGAATGGGATTACCCAATGAAAATAAACTAAGACGATGAGCCCAAATAATCTATGTATAAACTAAATAGTGATATGTGCCCATACCCTTATTTTATGGTTGGCCAATTCCCTCTCATTAAACAATTTCTAGTGACTGCAATAAATTTTAAGCATGCCAATATCATTTTTCTTCTCTGCAAATCTTGAGTTGTTAGGTTCATCGGCAGTTGGAAGCATTTACCAATTGAGACTAAAAATGTCAGTCACAGAATATGTATTATTTCTCTTGAACCTTTTCTCCAAAAAGTTAAGAGTAAGATTCATGATATGCATGCTTAAAGTTGTGGTTGATTGAGTTTTAGTTTATTCACTAGATAATTGAGTATCTAAAGGATCAAAACTAAGGTGCAAAGGAGAAGATTTGGCAAACACATTTTTTTTAAAAAAAAAAAAAGGGAAAACTTATATAGATATTACAATTGTTTTGAATCATATATTTTATTATACCAATGCATGTTAATATCATGCTGTACCAAATATAAAATTGAGAAGGAAAGGTCAAAATTCAAATTCTTATACGACTCACAAGTTGGAGCTGATGCTGCTGAGCAGTTCAGCAATGAATGCCTTCCTAAATCCTGATCCCTAAGTTCATGCAGTATAATATACTAGCCATGCTTCTCTGCAAGCTCCCAACTACATACACATTACACATGTGTGTGCGCAGAGAGAGAGAGAGAGCCTTCTTTTTCATTGAATAGCAACTCTGCAAGGTTCTATAAGTGGAAACTAGCAGCCCATATCTCTCCATCACCTCATCTCAAGATTTCTCTAATGGGAAATTTATTGCACAAACCTATCTATTTTTTATACCAAATCTTGATTGTAACACTGGTTGTGGAGTTGAGGCTATGTTTTTCTACACCAGCCAATTTTATTTTTGGAGATTCTTTGGTTGATGTTGGCAACAACAACTACATTGTTTCTCTTTCTAAAGCAGATTTTATCCCCAATGGGATTGATTTTGGCAAGCCAACAGGCAGATACACCAATGGCAGAACCATTGCTGACATTGTAGGCAAGTTTTTCAACATTTGTTTTTTTTCATGCAGGCTAATTTCATGACAATCTTTAATGTGTTTTGCATGAACAGCACATGAAGTAGGTCTTAATGGCATGATTCCTCCATATCTGGCTCCAACTACAACTGGGGCAACAGTATTACAAGGTGTAAACTACGCTTCTGGTGGTGGTGGCATCCTAAATTATACCGGCAAAATCTTCGTAAGTTCTCATTCATAGTCATATACATGGGCAGCTAGCTCGATCTATATGGCCATTCTATATTTTCTAGTTCACATCATGAAATCAGTTGATGAAAAATATATGTTTTTTTTCGACAGGGTGGGAGAATAAATCTGGATGCTCAGCTAGACAATTTCGCAAACACAAGGCAGGCAATAATCTCATCAATCAGTGAAGATGCAGCAACAAACCTCTTCCAAAATGCATTATATTCTATAACAATCGGATCAAATGATTTCATCAACAATTACCTCACTCCAGTCGTCTCAAAACTCGAACAAGCTCTCGTTCCCCCCGAATCATTTACCGCAGCCATGATTGCAAGATTGAGAACTCAACTTACGGTAAGAAAATCTTCTGTCAATTTCAAACAATGATAATGCATTATTACAACAATAAAAATGGCAGTAATAATGGTAAAAAAATGTCAGAGACTATACAGCATGGGCGGCAGAAAAATAGTGGTGGCAAATGTAGGGCCAATAGGGTGCATCCCATTTGAGAGGGAGATAAACCCATCTGCAGGAAATGAATGTGTTGATTTCCCCAATCGAGTTGCACAGTTGTACAATGCCCAATTGAGGACTCTTGTGGAGCAGCTCAACTCAAACCTCCATGGATCCAACTTCATTTATGCAGATGTCTACCATATAGTTGATGACATTATCCATAATTATGCCTCCTACGGTACGGAATTTTCTCTCTCTCTCTCTCACACCTTCTTATTATTGTATCTATCACTATTAGTTACTCCCTCCTCTCTTGCAGATTATTTGGTCCATATTTTTTTTTTTTGGTATTTTATTTATATGGTTCATTATTTAAATTTAATATTTTTTTTTTGCGTGTATTTACAAATTTATCCTTATAAATTGAACATAATTAATAGAGTTATTATTAATAATTATTGCTAAATAAGAATAATTCAGAAAATTTATTCAAACATTTAATGTATTCATAAATGAGTTTTGACATTCGTGCAAGTTAAAACATGACCAAATAAATGGGATGGAGGTAGTATATTGTACTCCCTCCGTCCCAGCAGAATATGCCCTCTTACCAAATCGGGTGTCCCAACTAAATTGGCCTCTTTCCAAAAATGCCAAAATTTTCACACTCAACAATAAAATATTCATTCCACCAACTCATTCTACACTCACAACTCTTAATTTCCGAAAAAAAAGAGTCTAATAAACCGGAACAGAGAAAGTATTATACTCATGAAGATCATAATCATTTCCCATTATCCAGTTAAGTATCAAGTTATGTATGAGCTACTTTTTTTAACACATTTATGTTTAGCTTGAACATGTAATGTTGGTAGGTATAGGTTTATTATATTTTGAAGACCTAAACTATTATTTACAATGTAAAAACTTGTACTCCCTCTGTTCCACTTCAATTGTTCATCTTTTCTTTTTCGTTCGTCTCATTTAATTGTCCACTTAACTAAAATGGAAAATTAATACTCACTCACTAATAAAATTTTAATTTCCTCTATTTTTATTCGCATTAGTTATTATGTCAATTCTCTTGTAGACAATTCATAAAAGACAGAGAGAGTATAAGATAGTGTTTATGTACGAGACGGTGAGACATTGGCACATTATAATTTGGATGTACATTTGTACATAATGCATTCCGATCCAAATACGCATTTATATATTACGATTGAGATAATGTCATTTTGATCGGAATGATATAATTCCGAACAAAATTGAAAGCATTACAATTAGAATACGATGTGTAAAATTGTATATTCCAGTCTGAATTCTCTTAGTGTCTCATTATCTAAAAAAAAATTAATAATTTCAGGGAAGACTCACTCTATTTACAATAGGCTTTTTGTAGGCCTAAAATTGCCATTTTTCAGTGAAGTTGGTTTGATTTTTAGCCTATTTTAACATATTTAAGCCTACTTTGTATTCAAGATTTGTATTTAAATTATAAATATATTATATGATTTTAATAACTAATATATTTTATAATTGATATAAATATATTACTCCCTCCGTCCCACTCTATTAGTCCCATTTGCCTTTTTGGTCTGTCCCACTCTATTAGTCTCATTTCCTAAAATAGCAAACTTTTTCACACTCATCAATAAAATATTAATTCCACTACACTCACAAACATTGGTTCCTGTGCCGAAATCATATGGGACTAATAACGCGGGACGGAGGTAGTATTTAGTAAGAAATAAATTATTCAATATATTTTTATTTATAATTTATAAATATACTATTAGAATTTTACACAATATATATATATATATTTAATCAATTATAATATACTATTATTTAAATATGACTAAAACTTGCGTTAGTCACGTCTAAATGGTTTAGGCGGGTTTTATTCATGCCCAAATGAGTTTACCCATCTCAAATAGGATTTATTAATCCCAATTAGGGTATATTAGATGAGTTTGGCTTAGGGTAATGAATAAAACCTGCCTAAACCGTTTAGGCGTGCCTAACTTGAGGCCTTCTTTTTGAATATTGGCTCGTTAAATTTGGCGGATTTATTTTAAAATTTGAGTCAAAGTCTACTTACTAAATAGATTATAAGTCATACTTATTTATAAAATAAACCCAATTTAATTGGGCGTATAATTGATTACGAGCTTAACTAAGCCTGTGATAAATTACACCTAATGGCTAAAGTTGTTGATTAATTTGGCTAATTCCCACACTTATAAATATTTTATTTTTTTATGCAGGATTTGAGAACGCAAATTCAGCGTGTTGTCGCAGTGCAGGTAAATTTGGAGGTCTAATTCCATGTGGGCCCCCGTCGCAAGTTTGTTCGGACAGGTCAAAATACGTTTTTTGGGATCCTTTCCATCCAACAGATGCCGCCAATTCCATAATAGCGATGCGACTTCTGAATGGCGACTCTCGCGATATTTGGCCCATCAATATTACCCACTTAATGGCTAATACACAACCTTAACTTAGCACATCATCATTCTTTATTTAATTTTAAGCTCTATTTTCCGAAACCGGAAAACAAAAATTGAACAAAACCATTTTTTTCCCTTTTTTGTTAATTTGTATGATCTGAAGTGTATTATGCAATTAATATTGATTAATGCTTAATTAAATGTTATTAATGCTTAGATGAAAATTGTGCATCGCTTTAACTTGTGACATTGAAGCGTTAATTCATGTTAAATGTGTTTTTAACTATTTGAGAAATATACACATAGGTTAGGGTAAGAACTACATAGTAGTAAATAGGCATAGCGTATCAGATTCATTTCTTATTTCTGTTTTTTCTCCGTTAGATTCTGTACTTTAATCTAATTTCATAATAATTAATTAATATTGCTATTTCAGTCTCTTAAAATTGATTTGTTACATTCGATTTGTAATTCCCATCTTAATATTAATTATTGGAGTTGAATATTTCATAATTATAATGCATATTCTTTTATGAATGATGATTAGAAACAATAATATATCTATATATAATAAATAACTAAGCACTAAAATAAAAGATCTCACTTGGGACACAAAATTAGAATAGTTGGATTAATTATTTGGAAGTTTCGTGTTTTTTAGAGCATTTTATTATCAATTATAGATGAACCCAATCACTATGAAACCATTCAACCTCGATTGAAAAATAACCTGTAAAGTAAAGAAATTTTCCTATTGCACATTTTTTATTTCTTTTAATAATTTTCATTGATATGCTCTAGTTAACATACTTTTATTAATCTAAATTAGAGTTTTTATTCACTTAGGCTACTCATTGTGGTGGGTTGTTGTAGGTTGTGGAATGAGGTCGAAGGTGAGGTGAAAAAATAATAATAATCGAACACCTTCTGCAACTTCCTGCAACTTAATTGTGGTCCAATCAGAAGCTGTCACTTAGCAGCTTCTGGCTGAACAATTATATATTATGTAATTTAATTTTAAATTGAAAAAATATAATTAATCAAAATATATATTTATAAAATTTATTTCAAAATTCATCATTTTTTCTTCTATAAACAGAACCTAATATTGATGTATTTTCACGAACAAACCAAATATCTTCTTTTTCTTGCTTTACTTCTTAAATTTTTCAATCTTGAAGTTATGGATCCAAATCATCCAAAATATTTCTTCAACCCCCAGAATTATACAACCTCCCACAATTATCCAAATTCTGAAGGCTATCCCAACTCAAAAATTTATCAAAACTCCCAAAATTATCCAAACTTTGCACCATGTCAGAATTTTCATCAATTCTCAATATCCTAGATTTTCTCCAAATTTCTCTCAAATTCCTGTATCCCAAGATTTTCCCGTATCACAAAATATTTTCCGTAATTTGTTTGAAGATACTCAACGTTCAAATAAAAAGGGGTAAAAAATGTTTGGTGTGTGAAAGAAGATATAGCACTTATGTCATCATGGATCATTGTAAGTGAAGATAGCATATGTGGCAAAAATCTGAAGGGAGATTCATTATGGGCGCGTGTACACAGAATGTATCATGAGAAGCAAGCCGAAAATCCAGATGAGCTCAGCGATGAAAATTCATGTAAATGGTTAGCTGCTTGCAGTGAAGCCGCTGCTCGAAAGAAGAGTGGAATAAGCGAAAAAGATGTTGTGAAAGAAGCTCATACCATTTACGAAGCAGGTGGCACCAAGTTTCAAAACATAATTGTCTTTAATGAAGTTATGTATAAACATCCAAAGTGGAATTATTCATCTATTTATAAAAGATGTTTTGTTGCTGAAGATGAAGATGAGGAAGATAACAATGAAGAAAGTGGTGGGAGCTCCAAAAGAGCAAAGACTTCTGAAGATGCAGAGTATTCTATACCTTCCCAAACCCCTTCAACTGGATGTTCCACTATTTCTCGTCCTATGGATAGAGATAAAGTGAAAAAAGCAAAGGAAAAGGTAAGACATCAACTACTGATTTATCTAATGTATTTGCTGCACAGATCCATGCTTTAAGACGCTCCAAGGACAATGAAGTGGAAGTATTCAAAAGTGTGGCAACTGCTAAAATTGAGTTTGAACGTGAAAAGATGTTGGCAGCAGATAAAAAGATGAACAAGAAATTGTTGAATACACTGTTGGCAAAAGATCATTTAACTCCAGCACAAGAAGAGCTAGCAGAACAACTGATTAAGGAACTGCATGGGAAATGAATGTACTTTATTTTCATGTAATTTTAGTTTATGCAATTTTGACTTTTTGTTTTTTCATGTATTTCTATCTATTTTTCACTTTATGTATTTCTCTGTTTTCATGTATTTCAATGTATTTTTCAATTTATGTATTATCTGTTTTCAGGTTTTCCTGTCTTTTTTGTTTTATGTATCTCTATGTGTTTATCTATTTTTAAATTTTATCACTTCAAATCATCTCCACTATTGTCAGTGGAGGAATCTAATGCACTACACAATTTATGCCACTTCAATTCATCTCATTTATTGCTAGTGGAGGAATCCAATGCTATTTCTAATACAGTCCTTCAATTCATCTTATATATATCCGTCATGTGCATCAAAGTTGAATATATACGAAATTTTTTAGCTCTTTCATTTTTCTTTCTTTACCCTCATACTTCATAAAATGTCTCTCAATGAAAACTCTTCAGAATCCGATTCAAGCTCTGATTAAGAGTTTATTCCCGAATTAGATGAATGGGAAGAACGAGTTCATCAACAAAACAACTAAATTGATACAATAATTGATAATATGATCATAACCCTACAATGCCTACAATCAGAAGGAGGTTCTTCAAGGCCTACAACCAGAAGGAGGTATATCAATAGAGAACGCGAGGTCGGTGATGAGCGTTTGATGAATGACTATTTTGTGGAGAGGCCAACCTACACCCCAGAGATGTTCCGACGTAGATTTCGCATGCGAAAATCGGTATTCCTTCATATAGTGGATACCATCACTGTTAATGTTGAATTTTTTCAACAGACGTGTGATGCCACTGGAAGACAAGGTGTTTCGCCTCTACAAAAATGCACCAGAGCTATAAGGATTTTAGCATATGGGTCATCATTCGATGTTGTTGATGAATACATACGCATGAGTGAAACTATGACCAAACGCACGCTTATACATTTCGTGGAGGGTGTTATTTCTTGCTTCGGTGAAACTTATCTTTTGAGGCCTAATGAACAGGATATGACAAGACTACTCCATGTGGGGGAACAACGTGGTTTTTCAGGTATGATTGGTAGTATAGAATGCATGCATTGGGAATGGAAAAATTGTCCAAATGTACGGGCTAGACAATATGCAGGGAGAAGTGGAAAAACAACAATTATTTTGGAAGCTGTTGCATCATATGATTTATGGATATGACATGTATTTTTTTGAACACTGTATTTTTTGGAACACCAGGTTCGTGCAATGATATTAATGTATTGCATCGATCTCCTGTTTTTAGTGATGTCTTAGAAGGTCGAACACCAAAAATTAGTTACACAGTAAATGGTCTTCAAAATGATAGAGCATATTATCTCACTAATGACATATATCCTTCATGAGCTGCATTTGTCAAGTCAATTATTGCTCCACAGCTCAGAAAGCACAAGTTATTCGCTCAACTCTAGGAATCTGCCAGAAAAGATGTCGAACGAGCATTTGGAGTTCTACAAGCTCGTTTTGCATTTCTTCGACGTCCATGTCTTGTTTGGTACAAAGACTTGATGGAAAAAATAATAATGGCTTGTATCATTATGCACAATATGATAGTAGAGGATGAAGTGAGACATACCAAAATTATTATGATCACACTGAATTTCTTATGGATATACCTGGAGGAGTACATGCCAGAAGAAGTTGGATCGTCCAACTACTCTACACAACGAATTTCAAGTTTAGCCTCATATATGACTAATAGGGATCAACTTCGCAATAGAGAAACTCATCATGACCTTAAAAACGACTTGATTGAGCACATATGACAAAAATTCGGAGCTCATAATTAATTTGTGATTTGCACTTCTATTGTATTTGCAGTTATATAATATTTCATCATTGTATTTTTAATTCAACTTAGTAATGTAATTTGCACTTTTTCAGTAATAGTCATTCTATTTATAATATCTTTTAATTGTACTTATGAATTTAAATTATATTTTTCTATATTTTGTAGATTTATAAAAATTGAATTAAAATTAATATAAATAATATATATAAATAAAATAAAGTAAAAATAAAATAGATTGTAAGTTGTTGAAAGTTATTGTAGTGAGTGGAAATTAAATTAGATTGTGGGTTGTATATGTGGAGGAGAGAGAAATTTAAAAACTTGGGTTGTATTGAGTTGTTGAGGTTATGATAGTGGGTAGTCTCAGTGATAATTCAAAAGTAATATTTAGTTATGATACGGTAAAAATTTGTGTAAGATTCATAAGTGATGACGGAACCAATCTTAAGCTGGTGGGGGCGCTTACCTTCACATGGTTTTGATTTATATATAAATTTTTAAAAATAAAATTTAAATCTCGAATTCCACATATTGTAGTTAAGCTTTATCATACTCAAAGTTTGCTTGGCCCTTAGTTTTTATATCTATATTAGAAGAACCTATATATATTTTGAAATAACTCAGAGATAAAAGTAGTGTTAGAATTCAATCATTTTTTACAAAACTAACTATTTTATAGAAATAATGGCCCACACCACAAGCACACTATTAAACTCCCATCATCGTGAAACCTCACCATAGTCTAGGCCAATATCTCCAAATATGAGGTACATTAAACAAGTTGCAAATAAAATTTTATGTTATTCCATAAAATCGCTTATTTTTTATAATATGAATCTGTCAATTTATATATTCTATTTTTGTTAGTGTAAGCGGTAAATGGAATACAATCATTGATATTGGGTGTGCCTGAATGAGACCAAAACATGAAAATGAAATGATGGTGATGAGTGGGTAGGTGTTTGGTGTTGGATTAGGAGATAAGCCGATAAGGGTAGTTTACACTTGACACGCATTTCAATTTTCAACTCCATCCCCATCCCTATTTATTATATTTCCCGCAACTCATGCAAATTTTCAGCACAGCTCACAAATGGAGATCCCCGCGCCGCCGCCGGACAAGCTGATCTTCGTTCACCGGGACCCCAATGGTGTCGCCTACGTTATCATCAACCGCCCTAAAGCCCTCAATTCCCTCACCCGCTCTATGATCGAAGACTTGGCCGCCGCCATCAAGAGTCTGGCTTCGGACCACTCGGTTCGGGTCATCGTTCTCTCCGGGTCGGGCCGATCCTTCTGCTCCGGCGTTGACTTGACGGCGGCCGAGGACGTGTTCAAAGGAGACGTCAAGGATGTGGAGACCGACCCAGTTGCCCAAATGGAGCTCTGCAAGAAGCCCATAATCGGAGCTATAAACGGGTTTGCGGTGACGGCGGGCTTCGAGATTGCTCTGGCTTGTGATTTGCTGGTGGCGTCGAAGGAGGCTAAATTCATGGATACTCACGCCAGGTAGTCGGCCTCCCCTCTCTGATTTCGTGTTGATGGCTTGATATAGGAATTTGATCATGATTTATTAGGTTTACCTAGCTGAGTAGATTGCAGAATTCTCGATGCTTCAACTGTTGCTTACATTTACAGAGATGCCGATTCCTGAATGAGTGATCTTGATTGAGTACTAATTAAGCCATATACTATGCCGAATTTTAGCCTCTTTAGGTATGGTTAATGGACGATCAAAGCTTGGAGCTTGTTACTTTTGCTGATTTCCGCCTATTAGCTTGATTGAGTATGATCACTATTGCTTCGGGTTAGGGTATAAGTTTTAGGAAGGATGACTTCCTCATTATTGCTGGAATGAGTTGATCTCGATTGATTACCTATAGAGCTAAACGCAACGGATGAGTTTTAGTGTCTTAATGTTATAATGAATTTATGATCAAAGTCTCGAGCTTCAAAATTTTAGTGATTTGTTCCTGAAGCTTGATTGAGTGAGAGTGTGAACACCACTAATGCTCTGATGGGTTAGACAATATGATTCATGAATGAGTTAATCTCGTACTGATAGAGCTTATAAAACGAGGCATGAATTTGAGTCTCTTTATGTAATAATTAATGGATGAACAAAGGTTAGATCATGTTTTTTGATTTGTGCCTAGAGTGTGATCGAGTCAGATCACTGTGGCTTTGTATTATATTATTAAGTTTTAGTGATGATGCCTTGTTTATATTTGCTGAATGAGTTGATCTTGATTGAGTACTAACAGAGCTAAGCACGACTGCATGAGGCGAGAATCTTAGTGTCTTTGTATCACATTTGTTATCAAATAATCTGCAGTAGCTGTGCTATACGCAGTACTCAGTTCTGGGCCTGCTTCATAGATAACTTGATTTGCCAGGTTTGGAATATTCCCTTCTTGGGGCCTATCTCAGAAGCTCTCACGCATAATAGGACCCAGTCGAGCTCGGGAAGTGTCCTTCACCGCTGCACCTGTTACTGCTGAACAAGCTGAAAAGTGGGGTTTGGTCAATCATGTAGTCGAGGGGAGCGAGCTTTTGAAGAAAGCTCGACAAATTGCTGAAGCCATAATTAGGAATAATCAAGACTTGGTGGAGAAATACAAAGCAGTCATAAATGATGGATTTAAACTCGATCTCGCTCACGGACTTTCTCTAGAGAAGGTAAACTGTTCCTCCCCATTGCTATTACCTATATTAACTACTACTTTTCATTAAATAGTTTTACAATTCTGTACTGAGATAGAGAGTTAGCCTGCGATGCCACTTAAATTTTATAATCTGTAATCACACTTTCATCATCAAACCTGTGCTTTGGTTAGTAGGCCTTGGATGGTGTGTCTAACCTCCTTTAAATTTCATCTGGTTTCGGTGGTGTGGTCTCAAGTCCAGTGGCAGATCCACACTGGCGATTTTTTTCGTTTTTATAGTATCGTGATCTGGAATTTTTCGGACTAGCCCCCATCGTAAAGAAGAAAAAAATGAATGAAAATAAGAAAAAAAGTATGAAACGAATGATTGAAGTTCAGTGGAGGCCAAAGAAAAAAATTTCAACCCCACACACGGGGATTTTCTGGATCCGCCACTGCTCAAGTCTGTTGTTTGAGTATGAACACAAGTGTTATATTATCACGTTATAATTTTTTTTATGTCACTGTTATCTATGGATATGATACGAACATCATAAATTTCCACATGAAGTTGTCTTGTTGTTCTTGGATGTGCTGTATTATTAACTCTAGTTTCTCTCCATCTCTTGTAGGAAAGGGGTCATGCGTATTATGAGGGAATGACCAAGGAGCAGTTTAAGAAAATGCAGGAATTTATAGCTGGTCGGAGCTCAAAAAAACCGCCGTCGAAACTGTAATTCTCCTCTTTCCTTTGGTTCCGTTCTTGTTTCAATAAATGTGGATCATCATAATATATATGAAGGCATGATTTTGTTATTCTATGTGAAGAATTTGTATGAAAGAATTAGGCGTGTTAATTGAGCCGACCTGAGTATTTCCTGGTCAAGCTCGAATTCAATCGATCTCTGGTTTCAATTACTCATGCTATGTTGAAGCTCAACTAACTCTGGTTAGGCTCACTTGCCTATCAAACTGAGGATTGTGAAGTTGGTTGAGTTCATAGCTCAAGCTCAAGTTCAAGTTCGACCATCTTCGAATTTAATTTGAATGTTTCAAATTTTACAGGTACTTGTGAGGGAAATCAGGTTATATAAACTGGTGAAATCTGCATATATAACTTGATAAGAATCTTGAGAAAACATCAATATCTAAAATTACGACAAGTTCTTAGTAATCATCATACAATTTACACACCAGTTTTCCCATGCATAAAAAACAAGGGGGAAATAGCAGCTACTATTAGGTCAACAGAAAAAACTGTAAAATCACAACTTATTAGCTTATCAATATTTTAACATCTTTTACTTCTCCACCATTCCATGGCACTTCAAACTTCAAAGTTCCATCTTTTGTCCATTCAAACTCAACATTCTCATCATTCAACACAACTTTCTCAGGCTTCACACTTGAATAGGCCAGGAACACTCCTGCTCCCTTAATCTTCACCAAATAACCAACATCTTTCGCCGGCTCCACGAGCTCAACCGATCCACCACTGTTGAACATGTTCTCCAGCCCAACCGCGGCGAACTTGACCCCATCACCATCACCGGACTCCAGAACTGGCGAAATCATGGCAATTTCGAACGACGATGGCTCAAGGGTGATGTCCAGTTTCTCACTACCCTTCATCAGGCGAAGGTTCCCAGCCTTGTGGAGATAAACAGCAAACATCCCATTGTTCCGGATCTCAGCAGTGGAGCTTTTCTGCTCCCATTCGACGTCGTCGGGAGAGAGAAACCCAGACATGGTTTTGTAGCACTCTGGATGAGCTTTGCACTTGTGCTCTTCAGGGTACCATCCAGCTCCTTGGCAGTTGAAAATCCCCAAAACCCCTCCAAACTGCATCAGCAATAACAAAGCAGTTCAGTGACAAAACCTTTTACTGAGACAACAGAATGTGGAAAAAAGTTGTACCTTGTTTAAGTTCCACAGCTTAAGCAAGGTTTTGCCATCAAAGAGAGGGTTCTCAAAGAGGCAATCCCTAGTTGGCAGTGCAAAATGCTGGCATCTGAGTATGGTTCCATCAGGCAGAACTAGCTTCCTCAGAAGATCAAAGTTATGGCGGCCGACTTTGTCACTGACATACACCGGCCCTCCACAGATGGCTCGGGAAGCAGCGTGGAACTCCGCACAGAGATGATCCGACTGGAACATATCCCAATCGGGTTGAATGAACTGGCCTTGCCATAAGCTGTTGTAGCTGCAGTGTATCATATGAACACCTTGCAGCCAGTAGACCCCCATCGGGTCGCCGTTTGGGTCCTCGAACCAGAAGTCATCGCCTGCACCGGGAACCGTTAGAACTATATATATTGACTGATCATCTTGTCCAAAAGTAGGAAGTTATGGCTCGGTCTTACCAACTCGGGCCATGGATATTTGGTTGGTGGCCAAGAAAAAGAAGTCATTGCATTGCTCCATGCTAGCAATAAGGCCTGTCCCACCAAAGTTTTTCCTAAGGGATTTGGTCAGGCCATCATAGTATGCCTTGGCTAGCTTTACTCTGCCTCCATGCTCTTCACTAACATACTCCAACGTCTAATCATGAACACAAAATCACATCCAAACCAAACCTTCAGAAATATTTGTAAAATGAAAGACTATAAAATCTTATAAAGAAAAAACATAAGGAAAAAAGAGGATCTTGTATGAAATCATTTTGTTGCTTAATAAACATTTAGATGGGGGAAAAATTAAGTACATGGAAAAGGAAAACTTTAGTCAACGAAATTCGGATTCTTGAATTCAGACAAATCAATGTTTCATGTAATAAAGAATAAACAAAACAAAAAAATCTTTCTTTTCTTTGAATGATTAGGAATTCCAAAAAAAAAAAAAAAAAGAATATTTCATCTTTGATTCCAATAACATGAGTATACGTCGAGTGTATATATATTATAACACTTACCGGATATTTCTACTCTGCACTTCTCAAGTAGGCTGCTCATACAGTCTTTTTACGCCCCTATTATTACAATATATATTGATGATGATGATGAAATAATACTAAATGAACCTAACTAATGCATTTTTCAGTGATGCAACTATTAATTCCTAACAATATCTCAATAATTTCTGATGCAAATGAACTGAAGTCTCTAAAGGAGCACATGCTATGCTTATGCACTTGTGATGATGATTCGAGGTCGGGCAATAGTGAGCATGAGTGTATACATAAACCAACATAACAAAAAACTTACATGAATGACGTCAACTTTCACACCGGTAATACCAGCATCATCAAGATAGGAATGCATCGCCTCGTAGAGCTCTGCCGCGTTGTCCGGATCAACGAGGCCTATCCCGCCTTTCTCGATCATCACAACAGCAAGATCAAACATGGTCTTGGCCAGCCCCGGACCAGCCTCTGCTGCAGTCACCTTGCTGTTCAAATGAGTAGTCCCAGGTCTGACTCCACCCCAAGCCCCACATAAAGCATGCCACACGTATACATCGTCTAAGCTCGGGAACTCTTTCTTCATGTCCCCGATCAAACCCTTCAGCCCTCCACGCTCGAATCCCTCCATCTCCTTTAGGTACTCGATGGTTCTTGCTTCGGGGAGGCCTGATGCATCTTCGTTCGCTTTTGCAAGTGCCTTTTTCTTCTCGGCTAGCTCCACCATCTCCTTGAACACGCGATCATGCTCTTCTTGATCGAAGTGAGGGGCGTTGGGGCTCAGCATCACGCCGGTCTGATACTTTGCAAACTTGTCGTTTTCCTTGAAACGATAGAGCCTGCAAAGCATCTGGGATCCGAGGCCTGTTAGGTCATTGGAGTCCAGCAGGGGGTCTTCGTGGTCCATGTTGATGCTCTGCCATCCATCGTCGATGATCAAGAACTTGGGGGGGAGTCCGTTCTCCACGAAGCTCTTGACACCATGCCACACCCCCACAGGCTCCACTGTGAGGTAGAAGGCGTCCCACGTGCACCACCCGAACCGGTCTATGATCTTAGGCTTCTCCTTCTCCTCCAACAACCTGAACGTGCCTAAATGGACACGAGCTGCTGCAATGGCGTCCCTCATTAGGTCATACGGGTTGTCCCCGACGTGGAGGTAGGTGCACGAGGAGAAGGCCTTGGCCTTCACCTTGGTGGAGCCACTCTCCACGCAGAGCACGGCGTCGCCGTCATCACCGGGGTGAATAGCTGATCGGAAGCTTCCTTCGATCAGAGGGAGGATCAGAACGTACGAGTTGAGCTCAGGGAGTTGCAAGAGAATGAGCTGAGTCTCCATTTGAAGGTCGGATGAGCTCGAACCGGTCCACATGGTCGACCACCATGTCTTGAACCGGAAAATGCTCAGGAATTTCCTGTCATGGAATTTGCCGATGGAGTTGAGGATTCTGTCGGCGGGGCTCTTCACGGAGAGGCCTAGAAACGCCCCGTTTTCGGCGTTGGACTCGACTGATTTTAGTATGTGTTTAGGAGCGGGAGAGTCGGGGTTGGAGGAGTGAGTAACAGAAGTGAAACTGGAGAGAGTTATGTTCTTAGGAACTTGAGACAGAATTGCCACTCCATCGACAGAGATTTCTCCGTCTGAAGACAGCATGAATCTGGAAGAGTGAGGCTTTTCTCTTTGAAAATAACTTGATATTTTGCCAAGAATCAAGTTTGGTGGCGCCATGGCTCTCAGTTCAGCAAATGGAAAAAAATGGGTTTACAGATGCGAGAGCTTCAATGAACAGAGAAATAAGGTTGTGGCAAAAAGAAAAAAGAGAATTCACTAGAATTTAAGACATAGTTGAAAGGTGCAAGAAAACAAGAGAGACTTCACAAGAATGGGAGAGAGCTAGAAACTGTGGTATTAACTGAATGTTTCTAGAAATGGATGGAGAAAATAGGTTGTTTGGTTGGAGTATATATAGGCAAAATTGGGGAAGCTTGGAGTTTTTCATGAATCTAATTAATATTAATATATTGATGCTAAAAGATAATGAGATGGGCCTACAATCACTCCCTAAGATAAGGTGGGTTTACGTCTTCAACTAACATCACAAGTGGTTAAAATCTTTATTCTGTATTCAGTAAATAACTTGAATGACTTACAATACCAAAATTTAGATGAAATTTAAATTAGGGATAGGGATCAAATTGACTCAATTAAACACGGTCACATTTAAGTTTACTCTTATACTTTTATTAAAAGAGTTTTTATTTATAATTCCTCAAACCAAAAAATTAGATAATATATATCAAAGAAATAATAATCAAAATAAATCAAAACCAAAATCAAAACAATATATATTAGATACATACATTTTCAATAAGCGCATAATAATAAATTTAAAAGTAAAAGTGTTTAAATGAATTAATTTTAGGAGTCCATGGGTTAATTTGACTCAAATATCATGGAGAATTTAAAATGATCTTGTTATACTGGTGAAGGTGTTAATATGACCCGTTCCCTTTAAATTAATATTACTAAAAAGAAAAAAAAATTGGCCTACAATGAGTTCTACTGATGAATTATTGAATCTTGATCCGTTGATTTTGTCACGAGTGGCATCAGGTGATTCGAGAATCTAGAGTGATTGATGAGCTGCTTTTCTCACCAAATCTGTGTTAGTATTTTTGTCTTGGTTTTGTTTAATTTGTTGCGACACTTGCTCTGATTTTAGGCTATTTGCAACGCTTCCTGTGGGATCCATTAGAAATACTTGTAATAAGGGTAAGTTAATTTGTTGTCGAATAGTAATATTGAAATTCTTTAAAATACTTTGTTACCATCAATTATTTAAAATTATATACTTTCATTACTACGAGATAAATTTATTGAAAACTATGCCACATTATTTTACCGAGTTATTATCGGATAAAATACACCAAAACCATCAATTATAGGAACTCTAGGGGCCAAGCCCAATAGGTCCAGGTCCAATTGATGATTCAGCAGCCCAACCGGTCCAAAGTCCACACACTTCAAATTCACTCGGAAACGGAAGCATACAAAAATGCCTAAGGCACGGAGTCGAAGGCGACCCCAAGTTGCCATCGACATCGATCACAAATCCGGATCGGTAGCGAGGAGGAAAAAAACCCAACCCAGGAGCTTGGCGGCGCACGTCTGCTGCAAACCCTAACCGACCCCGAGAATCTCGGGGTCGTTCCAAAATTTACGGCGTGCACGGGCTAATCGACGGCTAGAGTTTAGATAGCCCTCTCTCCTTTATCATGTCTATAAATAGAGGTTGATGGCTCATTTTTCGGTATCTTTTTCTCTGATTTCAAGCTGTATTGAAACTCTGCTGAATTGTATACAGAATCGCTTTTCTCTCGTGGAGACTCACCCTGTTTTTTTGCTTTTATCTTACTTGCACTCTTATTAACAATCTCTCATATTGTTGATTCCTAAAACTTGTCTTTTTCGTTTATTGCTCTCTCGCTATTATTTGTTGTCTTTTCACGATTTCAAGAGCTCCGTTTATATCGGTAAATCAAACTTCAACATATGGCGCCCACCGTGGGGCTCTTGGAAGCAGTTTCCTTTCTTCATGGTAGGTAATAACGAGAAAGCTGGCAACATCCCAAAGGGACCGGATGGCACGATCGAACTCATCCCTATGGCAGAGTTGATTCGATGAGCCCAACAGGCGACTGGGATGCAGGCGCCCTCATCAGCAACGATAGATGCGGCCCTAGCCCAATTCGCTCAAAAGATGGAGGAAAACCAGCGGCAACTGAATGAAATGGACACCAGGGTTATGGAACTCCACGCGACCAATCACGAGCTGCGGAAAGAAAATTTCCAGCTGCGCAGGGAGCTGGGGACCCTCAAAACCCGTCAAATCATCGAGGAGCCCGGTTTGAAAGGCACAAATCCAATCAACCCGAGGAGAAATCTCACGAACGAGCTCGACAATGTGGTCGTTACCGACCCCCCTCCACGGCTGAATGTCAAGCAAACACTCACTGATAGGACGAGGATGAAGTCAGATCCCCGGTTCCCTACTGACCGAGAAAGGTGTCCCAACCCTCGCAGTGACTTTTAAAAATGCTTTGAGGCACGCATGTCCCTGTTCGAGTCGTCGCTGAACAGGATCCCAGGAGCCTTACTCCCGGATCCCATGATCCCCATGAAAGCTGTTGAGGTTCGATTTGTGATGAAATTAAGACCCTTGGAACCTATTATAAATCAAATCAAAATATAGCCAACAAGGCACAAAATGAGATACAAGATACAAGCCGTGAATACAAGTTATGATAAGGACTAAGCTCCTAGTGCTCTCGTGTGTTAGTGCCTCTCTCCCTAGGAAAAAACGTGTGTCAAAATAGGACCTTTACCTCCCTTTTATAGTTTAAGGGAGGTAGTTACAACCCTAGCACTACTCGGCGGCTGTTTTGACTTTTGGGGAAGTCGTTAGCACCAACCATTGGAGCCTCCTTCGCAGAATCAGTTGGTTAGGGATTTCTCGAGTTGCATAACGGGAGGGCGTCGCCGGTCCTTTCAGGGATAGTTCTGGTTTTCGGGGAAGAGGTGGCCATGATCTGCAGTCTCTCAACTACCTTCCAATTTTAGCGCATTCTTGGATTAGAATCCTCCTGCTAGGGTCGTGCACGAGGATCGGACCTTCTCATTTGATCTTGGAGCAGGTGGTCCCGAGGCAGGAGGTGGTCGCGGCCTTGGCTAGGCACTGGAGCTTGTACCTCGTATGTCGGGCTTTGGACCTAGTTGGGGTCATCGTGTTGAAGTCGTTGAGTCTGTTTAGGTGCGTTACTTTGGGCCGTTGCCGTTCTTAACGGGCCTGGACTTGATTTTTCTAGCCTAACTATTTTTGGGCCCAACAATAGCCCCTTCGGGCTTGGGGTTGAGTGATCTAGAGAGTCCCTATGGTTGAACAGTTGGGTCCTACCCGTTACACGCAAGTGCCCAGAGCGTGGAAGTTCCGAGCCCCTCGTGAGGAGGCATCGGGAGCCCAGGAGGGGTCCTCGTAAGGTCCCTATCTCCTATGGATGGTCGGTTACCCGGAGGTGAACTCGATAATTGTAAAATCCCTCTTGGGGGATTTTACATGGAGATGCAAGTAGCCCCGTGGGGTTGCCTTACGGGCTCGATTCGTGGGTCTGGAACCACAAGTTAGATGGGGGATGTCCCGCAGGACCTCCCATTTTATGGGAGTCAAGCTCTCATGTACAGCGCTCTGTGCATCCCCGTGGAGAACTTCTTGCGGATAGCTCAGTTTGATTTTGATGGATCGCAGGATCCGTGGGTCCCTTAGGAAGTAAGGGACCTCAGAGAGGTTCGGGGTCTTATAGGATCCGTATTTTGTCGTATCATGCGAGGCAGATCTCGGGTTAAGTCTTTTGGAATTCGTGCGCGGGAATAGTTTGTTTATTCCGCAATGTTGCAGTGGCGTAACCGTAATTATGCGGTAGTTTAGGGGCAGTTTTGTGAGCCATTTGGGAGGCAAACCGTCGCCTGCAAAAATATGTCACATCTCTCCTCTCTCTCATAATTCGCTCGAGCCTCCACTATCTTCCCCTGGGCGTTTTCTACGACGATCGCAATCATTTCTCTGCAATTGATTTTCCATCCTAAGGTTAGTAGCCTTTAATCCCATGCAATCATCTTAAGTTATTCTTTGAAAGTGTTTGTTCTTGTGTTCGTCTTGGCGGTAGGGCTCTTGTATTTGGTTTTGGGGGTTTTTTTAGTTTGTGCTTTTTCAATGTGTTCGCCGTCTGACTCTCAGAATAGGGGTAGCAGTTCCCCTGCTCATGAATATGAATCTTCGGCTGTTAACCCATCGTCCTCGGAGGAGGTGGGTTCCCTGTCTCTGGGTAGGAGTCTTCCAGAAATTGGTCAGGATGTAGACGTAGGTTCCCCTTCTAGGCAGCCCATAGTTGAGGTGTCGTCTTCCTCCGGTGGGAAACTGCCGGTGCAGTTTGCTAGGTCTTGTACCCAAAAACAAGTGAAACCCAAGTGAGATCAGGTGAGGGATGCGGTTTTCTCGGTCTTTGTAAGGCAATTAGTTGAAGTATTAGCGAATTCGGTTAGGGTTCCTCCCGATTACCGAGTTCCGTCATTGGAGGAGCGGTGCGAAAGGTTTTGTGGCATTTTATTTACCCATTCTCGAAAAAGGAGTTGATCTTGCGCTTCACCCCTTCTTTAGCAACGTGCTAAATTCTTATGGATTGTATCCCTTTAACCTGTCACCGGTGACCTGGTGTCAATTAGTGGGAACATTCTTGATCTTTATGGACCAAGGACTCGGCCTGCCCTCCGTTCGTGAGTGGCATTACCTCTATTGCCTCAATCCTTACCGACCGGGGTATTACTACGCTACTCGATGGACTGGAGAGAGGCCTCCATTGGTCACAGGTGCACCAGACAACTCTTCGAGGTGGTGGAGCCGATGGTTCTATTTTGAGATGGATGCCAAGGATCCCGAGTTTACTCCGATCGAGCACAACACCTTGAGTCGGTTCTCGCTTTTAGGCTATCTCTTATTTCATTTGGGGCTTAACTAGGTTTTAACGCAGTGTGGTTGTTTTTGCAGGTTTGAAGAGGATTGAGCTTACGAAGGCGGAGCTGCGGAGAGTGAATAAGGCGTACGCGGCGGACGTGACTTTGTGGAAGGAGCTGAGGGCCAGGAGGTGTATTTCTGCGAGCATCATTCAGTATCTAGACGGGAGGATTGAGGATTTACCAGCGAAAATGAGAGGAGTTAAGTCGACCAGGGCTGCCCTTGCGGAGGCATTGAAGGTGAAGGAGAGGGTAAAGGCGGAGGCAAGACAATCGGAGAGGAAGCAACCCTCCTCGGGCAGGCGGGCCGGTTCCCCTCCATCCAAAAGGACGACGATCGAACACGAGGAGAGGCAGTCATTCGCTCGCAGCCAGGAGGAGTCCCGAAGGAAGGATGAGCGAGTGGTGACCCTAGTGGAAGACGACCGCGACCAGCATCGTGAGAGAAGGAGGACTAAAGAGGGCGCACATGAGGATCCCCATGACTGGGATGCTGGCAGATCGAAAGTTCAACCTCCTCCTCCCCCTCCCCTCCAAGGTCGTGCTGCCGAGGTTGAAGCTTTTGTTTCACGGGCTAGGCGTCTGCTCACTGGTTCTGCAGTTCCTCCGGACATATCTCTAGGACAAGCCTTTCAGAGGGTAGCCAGTGTGGACCAGAAGGTCTTGGAGGTGGGAATGGATCTTTTAACTTTATAATCTTTTGAAGTGGGTCAGCTCTTGCTAATGGTGGTGCGCTGCAGGGTGTGATGGACCTTCAGGAGTTCCACAAAGAGGTGGCTATCCACGTGGATGACCAGGTGAAGGAGCTTGCTATGGTGAAGACGGAGGGTCCTCATGTTCGGGAGCTCGTGGAGAAGGTTCAAGGGCTGGAGGATGAACTGGCAGGTGCTCAGGAGGACCTTCGCCGATGTCAGCTGGAGTTGGAGAAGGCCCAAAATGGGTCGTCTGAGCTAAAGAAGGAGTTCGCTCGTGCCATCGCGGAGGTTGATTCCCTTCGCAGAGAGATCTGCACCCTGATGGCTCAGTTGGGGTCAGCACAAGAGGAGCTCCAGGCTCAAGACAATAACTTCAGGCAGGAGCTGGGAGATCTTGATGATGAGATTGCCCGACACAAGCGGGGAAAGGGACTCGACTACTCTGCCATCGTCATTTCTGAACACTTCAGCAAAACCTACAAGGTACGTCTTTTGTGCTGAGCTTTGTCTTCTGGTATCCGGCTGAGCTCTGTTGCTTTTGCAGATGATGGTGGGGTAGGCGACCGATGAGATTTGTGGTCGTATCGCCATCAAATTCCCTAACCTGAACTTGGGTTTCTTGGACGAGCTTGAAGAAGGAGCTGAACGAAAGGAGTCATCTCCCGAGCCTAAGGTGGATGACCAAGGAGAGCTTATCCAAACCTCTACTGAGGAGACTCCCTGCCCGACCGCTAATGTCGATGAGTCGCACTGCAGGGAGCAACTTGGTCCACAGCCCGACTCCACCAAGCCCTCCAAGTCTGCCGCTATCTGAATCTCTTTGGAAGAAAACTTTTATTTTCCGCTGAACTCTTTTTTAAATGATCTTTGTGTTGGATGCTTGACGAACTTTTTTACTTTTTGTTGTTTTTGCTTGATGTATGGATTGTGGCCACCCTTCGTTGGTAGGTGAAGAGGGGTGGTCTTTTATGTGAATGGATATTCGCCGCCACTACGGCATGCGTCTTGCTATACTTTTTTGCTCGTGTTTACTGCAATGTGTTTGCCATAGGTAGAATAGGAGAGAATCGTGAGTGTGGACGATGCACGCGACATCACTCCTCCGACGCTCGAGTCAGTGTTTGATGTTGAGAGTTAAACGAAGGAATGTAAAGTAGCATGCAAACGAGATGGCGTAAAACAAACGTTGACAAAATAACACTTTTGTTGCGAAGACTAGTAATAGCATTTATTGAGATGAAATAGAAAATAGCAAAGTAGAATAGTTTGGTAACAAAATACAATTGAAAATGAGGCGAAATGACTAATTGCAAACAAAGTAACGCAGAGAAAATTTAAAAGAGCGTATCTGTTGGGTCCCTCGTGAAGGACTCAGGGACGACCCTAATGATAGTATCGCTTCAAGTGCTTGATGTTCCTACTGTTGCATATGGGCCTCCCCTCTGGGTCTGCGAGGCTATAAGCCCCCCGTCCTGATATTTCGACGACTACGTATGGTCCTTCCCATTGGGGAGCAAGTTTTCTCGCTTTTTCTTCCTTGGTGTTCTGGAACACCTTCTTTAATACTAGGTTGCCTTCGTGGAGGGTCCTCAACTGCATCTTTTTGTTGAAGAATTTCTCCACCTGCTGCCGTCTCCTGGACATCTGGGCATAAGCCTCGTCCCTTACTTTGTCAATCAACTCACGAATCATCATGAGGTCGTGATTATTGTTCTCCAGCCGGCAGAACTCAACTCTTGGGCTCCCTAACCGTGTCTCTATGGGGATCGCAACTTCCTCCTCGTAGGCCAGAGAGATTGGGGTAGCCCCAGTCGCTGTTCGTGGGGTCGTTCGGTAGGACCATAGGACCCCAGATAATTCCTCTACCCACCGAGACTTGTGATCCTCCAACTTCTTTTTCAAGGTGTTGAGGAGGGTCTTATTGGTTGACTCGGCCAGACCGTTCGCCTAGGGGTACCTCAGAGTGGAGAATACGAGCTTGATCTTGAACTTATCGCAAAATGCTTTGACTTTGCTGCTCGTGAATTGTGCTCCGTTGTCTGTTTGTATCTCCTTTGGGGCCCCAAATTTGCATAAGATGTGCGTCCACAAAAACTTTATGACTTCTACTTTTCCCGTATTCCTTAGAGCCTCGGCCTCCACCCACTTGGTGAAGTAGTCGGTAGCTATGAGGATGTACTCCTTTTGGGTTGTCCCTCTGGGTAGTTTGCCCACGATGTCCATTCCCCAGGACATGAAGGGCCAAGGGTGATGGTCGCGTGCAGAGGTTCGACGCTTATGTGGGAGGTGGCTTCAAACCTCTGACAACGATCGCACTTCTTGGAAAATTCCCTGGCATCGTGGCGCAAGGTAGGCCAGTAGAAACTGACGGATATTATTTTCTGTGCTAGGGATCGTTCTCCAGAGTGGTTGCCGCAGTCTCCCTCATGTACCTCATATAAGGTTAGAGTTATTTCAGGTTCATCGATGCACCTGAGAAGGGGTCCTTCGAGGGACTTTTGGTATAGGGTGCCATTGACAATGGAGTATCAGGCGGCCTGCCGTTCCAGTCTTGTAGCTTCATTTTTGTCGGCTGGCTTGGTTCCGCTCTGGATGAACGTAGTTATAGGGGTCATCCAGGAAGATCTGGGATTTGCGCTTACGGGTGTTACTTCCACCCTGTTGGTGGCGATTGGTTATTCGACTCAGGTGACGGGGATTAGTTTTTTGACAGGGATGGTAAGCGCGGTGGCTAAGCCGGCTAGGGCGTCAGCCACACGGTTCTCTTCTTAAGCTACATACTTGACATTAAAAGCGTCAAAGGATTCTCTAAGCAACTTGACTTCTTCGTGGTCACATAGTAGTCGGGGCTCCTTGACTTAGTATTCCCCGTCAGTGTGGTTCACCTCTAGTTGAGAGTCGCTAAGGACTTCCAACCTCTTAGCCCCTAGCTCCTTGGCTAGGAGGGTTCCTCTGATGAGGGCTTCGTATTTAGCTTTGTTGTTGGTTGCATCGAAGGCTAACCGTATGGCTCTTTGGAAAGTCTCCCCCCAATGACTGGTCAGGAGCAGCCCCGCTCCGTTTCCATGGATGGTGCTGGCTCTGTCCACGTATAGGGTCGAGGGTTCTTCAGATCGATACTCCTTATCTAGATTAGCCACTTCCATTTCCGCCTGAGTCTGGAGATCATTGGTAAATTCCGCCACGAAGTCTGCGAGTACTTGCGATTTGATCGTCGTTCTTGGTTCGTACTCGATGCTGTATCCCCCTAACTCCATGGCCCATTTGAGTAATCAATCGGACAAGCTTGGTTTCGAGAATACCGTACGAAGGGTGTAGGCAGTCACCACCTTGATGGGATGTGACTTGAAGTAAGGCTTGAGCTTCCGGTCCGAGTTAACCAGCTTGATGGGATGTACGAAGAGTGCTAGTTTTTCCAAGGCAGTGTACCGAGATTCCGGATCGATGAGGGTTTTGCTGGCATAGTGAACGGGATGCTGCATGGTCCCCTCCTCCCGAACGAGAACAGATCCTACGGCCTTCTCGAAAATTGAGAGATAGAGTAACATCGTCTCTCTGATCTTGGGTTTTGACAGGACTGGGGGGCTGGTTAGGTAGTGCTTTAGTTCCTTTAGGGCCTTAGCACATTCATCAGTCCATTCGAATTTCTTTCCTTTCTTCAGGGTCTGGAAGAACGACTGTGTTTTCTCGGATTATTTGGCCACAAACCTACTTAAGACCTCAAGTCGGCCAGTAAGCCTTTGAACCTCCTTCGGGTTCTGGGGATGTGGGAGGTGATGGATCACTTTGATTTGGCTCGGATCCGCCTCGATCCCTCTCTTCGTAACCAAATAGTCGAGGAATTTGCCGGAATCTACCCCGAATGCGCATTTGGCGGGGTTCAGCTTCATGTTGAATTTTTTGAGGGTTCAGAAGGCCTCGCGGAGGTGTTCGATGTGGTCCTCGGACTGGAGGGATTTGACGAGCATCATCGATATAGACTTCCATGGTCTTCCCCTATGAGGTGTTCGAACATCTTGTTGACGAGCCTTTGATAGGTTGAACTGACGTTCTTTAAACCAAAGGGCATCACCTTATAACAATAGATCCCTTTGTTGGTCATAAACACCGTCTTCTCCTGGTCCTCCGGGTACATCTGGATTTGATTGTATCCGGAGAAGGCATCCATGAAACTCAAGACCTCGTGCCCCGCAGTTGCGTTCACGATGCTGTCAGTGTGGGGCAGGAGGATATGGATCCTTAGGGCAAGCCTTGTTAAGATCGGTGAAGTCAATGCACACCCGATTCTTGCCATTTTTCTTCGTTACCACCACGACTTTGGCCAGCCATGTGGGGTATTTAACTTCCCATACCGACCCAATGCTTAGAAGCTTGTCGATCTCTTCGTTTATAGCCTGATTCTTTTCGGGAGCGAACCTCCATTACCTTTGCTAGATCGGCTTTTTGTGATGGTCGACCTATAATCGATGAGTCATTATTCCAGGATCTATCCCGGTCATGTCCCTGTGCGACCAGGCAAAGACATGCAGCTGGGACCGCAAGAATTGTAGGAGTTTCGTCTGTATTTCTGGGGCAAGTTCGGTGCCTACGAAAGTTGTTCTCATCGGATCGCGCTCATCCATAGGTACTTCCTCTAGCTCCTCGGGTGGCGAGGTCCTAATGGATTCCTCGATGCTGTTCACCGCTTTAAGGCTGGTGTAATAGCACTCGCGAGAGGCTGTTTACTCTCCGTGAATTGTGTGTATCCCCCATCTCGTGGGGAATTTCACTACCTGGTGGTAGGTAGACGGGACGACCTAGAGCTCGTGTAACCAGAGTCGTCTGAGGATGGCATTGTAATCCGATGGGGCGTCAACGACCTGAAAAGTCAGATCCAAATTTTCATCCCGCAATATATGGGTAGTCGTACGTCCCCTAAGGTATTCCTTTTTTCTCCACTGAACCCCGTTAGTTGGGTTATATTGCCTATCATCCTGGACTCGGGGATGCCCATTTCTTTGAAGGCTTGATAGAAAAGCATGTTTGCCGAGCTTCCATTGTCCACGAGGATCCGATGAATATGGCAATTGGAGATGGGCAGGGAGATGACCAAGGCGTCGTGATGCGGATGGTGGATCCCCGGCGACTCCTCGCTAGTGAACTTGATGACTTCGTGCTCTGGGTTTTTGCGGGGGACTCCATCTACGTTTCTAGCAGCTTGGCAAGCTCTTGGCGGAGCTACGATTGATACCGCTCACTTCTGATCCCCGAGTGATGAAATGGACTGTCTTTTCGGTAGCGGGGGAAGTTGGAGCCGTATTGATGTCAGGCTTTTTCCCGGGTGTTGTCTTTCCACGGGTCCATGTCTTCTTGCCTTTCGGAGATAGGTATTCCATTAGGAGGCCTTTCTTAAGGAGTTCCATTACTTCAATCTGGAGTGCTCGGCAATCCTCAGTGCGATGACCGTGGTCATTGTGGAACTCATAGAACTTCTTGGCTTCTTGAGAAGCAGGATCTGTCGCCATTCGAGGTGGCCACCTTATAGCCCCAGGCATCTATTTCAGCACGTTGTTCACAAGGTCGGTGGGCGCAATGCTCAGGGTGTAGTCAGGAACGTACAAGGTGGTACTTCTTGGTGCCCGGGTATAGGGTGCGCTCTAGTATCCCTCTTTTCACGAGAGTCGGACTTCTCGTCCATCATTGCCCGTCCAGGGGTGCGTAAGACGCTCCTACGCAAGATCCGATATGGTTCGTCATCGAGGGTCTGGCAAGGGTACAAGGTTAGCTCCTTGTAGAGGTCAAAATCTACATCCAACCCTTTCCAGAAAGCCCCAATCGCGGTAGTCTGGGGGCAGTTGGGGATGTTAACTAGTTCCTTGTTGAAACGAGCCACGTACGACCGTAGAGGCTCCCGTGGCTTCTGAATGATAGCGTAAAGCTCGTCAGGGTGTTTCTCCAGCTTCCTGCTGCTCGCGTACTGTCTCCGGAACAACTGATGGAGTTTGGCGAAGGTGGAGATACACCCCCGTGGCAGGCTTACGAAGCATTCTTATGCGGGTCCTGTCAGCTGGACTCGAAGTTCTTGCACATGCACGCTTCGCGCTCCTCCGCTAGGATCAAAGATGCGAACTTCATTTGCTTGTAGATCGCGATGTGATTTTCTGGATACGTGGTGCCGTCGTATGGGACGAAGTTCGGTGGGACAAATCTTGCGGATAATTCCACATTGGCAATGGTGGGAGCGAACGGTGAGTCTCTCTCGCGATGTTTCTTTCCGACGGAGGCATGCCGGGAATACGAGCTAGGAGGGACTTGAAGTAGTTCAGGTGATTTTCAATCACACTCATTGCCGGGTCAGATGCGGGGGGACCTGACTTCTCTAGCCCCAGTCCTGAGTTCTCCTCCGGTGTTGGGAGGGATGTGTTGACCGCGTCCACTAATGTTGTGCTCGAACTCAATGTTCAACATCTGGGGGGGTCACCGGCGGGCGACGTGTGGAGCTCTCGGGAGCTATGTCCCATGGTTGAGGGTCGGCAATGGGTCTTGCCATCCGAAGGCACTGGTTTTCTTCAAGTACTTCACGGTGTGCCCTCGTCATTTGCTCCATCTGGAGGTTGATTCTGGTGATCGCCTGTTGCGCATCGCGAACTTGGTTCATGAGCTGGGCTACGGTGGGGTTGCTCATGGTAGACGGATGCGGAGGTGGGAAACTTAACGCTAATTGCGTCGTGCGGTTCTGCTCCATCCCTAGTAGGAGGTTTTGGAGTGCATTTGCTCGTGGTTTCGGAGCCTATTCTTGTATATTTTCAGAGTCAGAGCTTATCTCCGGCGCGTGTTCGTCGGCCATATCCTGCAAAATGAGCATGATTATGTTCGAAAGGCCCCACGGTGGCCGCCAAACTGTTGAGGTTCGATTTATGATGAAATTAGGACCCTTGGAACTTATTATAAATCGAATCTAAATATAGCCAACGATGCACAAAATGAGATACAAGATACAAGCCGTGAATACAAGTTATGATAAGGACTAAGCTCCTAGTGCTCTCGTGTGTTAGTGCCTCTCTCCCTAGGAAAAAGCGTGTGTCAAAATAGGACCTTTACCTCCCTTTTATAAGTTCAAGGGAGGTTGTTACAACCCTAGCACTACTCGGTGGCTGTTCCGACTTTTGGGGGAGTCATTAGTGCCGACAGTTGGAGCCTCCACATTCTCGGTTGGTTAGGGATTTCTCGAGTTGCATAACGGGAGGGCGTTGCCGGTCCTTTCGGGGATAGTTTCGGTTTTTGGGGAAGAGGTGGCCATGATCTGCAGTCTCTCAACTCCCTTCCGATTTTAGTGCATTCTTGGATTAGAAGCCTCTTGCTAGGGTCGTGCACGAGGATCGGACCTTCTCATTTGATCTTGGAGCAGGTGGTCCCGAGGCAGGAGGTGGTCGCGGCCTTGGCTGGGCACTGGAGCTTGTACCTCGTATGTCGGGCTTTGGACCTAGTTGGGGTCGTCGTGTCGAAGCCGTTGAGTCACGTCCATTCCTCACTGTCCGCCTCAAACAACATTTTATGCTTTTAAGAACAACCTTAACGTCACGTCCAAGCTATACCGCAATCTGACCAGCTATCCGTGCTACGACATGGACTCCATGCTCACCTAAGCATGGGCAGAAATCAACTAGAAGGAAGACGAACAAAACAGGGTTGCTTGAATGAACAAGAAGAAAGTAGCCGAGCTCGCTGAAGCCCAGAAATGCAATCGATCACGACTGGAGCCCTCAAGTTTGAGGTACATCGACCGAAGAGATTACTGAAATGATTTAGGTTCAAGGAGAGACCACCCTTACAGCCGAACACCTAGGGTTGGTGAAGTAGCATCGGTTCCTTACAATCTAAGCATCGATCAGAACTACCTGGTCAACAATGTCCTCAAGAACCTGGAGAACGCAGTGAAGTGGCCTGGAAGGATGAAGTCTGAACTAAAAGCACGTGATCCTGAGAAGTTCTGCGACTTCCATAATGATCAGTGGCACAAAACGGAGGAATGACAGGACCTACACCTAGTGGTCATTGAGCTACTGAAGAACGATTTCCTAACGAAATACTTGACCAACAAAGAAAAGAACACTTGGACGAGAGGAAAACAAACGAACCTGCCCTAAGGTACAGAGCCTCAGAACAAGCCACCACATGCGAAAAGAATGGTTCACGTCATTACGGGTAGGTCAGAAGTGAGCGGAAGATCCTGATCAGCCGCAAAAAGGGCCAGACGAGTGCTAAATCACAGAACCTTAAACACAAGTTTTACGCAAGAACATGAAACCATCGAATTCACTTGCGACGATGCGCTCAACCTCATCCATCCTCATCACGATGCGCTCGTGATATCACTACTTATATCCAACTACCAGGTGAAAAGACTATTGGTTGACAATGGCAACTCAAAAAACATTCTTTTCCTACGAACCCTAAAAGAGATGTAGATCCCGACTAATAAGATCGAGCCAGTGACCATGACTTTGTACGGTTTCAACTGAGATCAACAACAGACGGTGGGGAAAATCACCTTACACGTGTACTGCGGAGGTTTGAACCTCGATGTAAAATTTCAAGTAGTTGACACAGCGTCAGCCCATAATGTGATCCTCGGACGCCTCTGGATCTATGAGTTCAAGGCGATTCCCTCCTCTTACCACCAAGTTCTGAATTTCCCAACACCTTGGGGAATCCAAACAATCAGGGTCAAATAGAAAGCCTCGCGAGATTGCTACTATACAAGCTTCAAAGCAGTGTGCGCCTAACATCACACCGAGCAGGCACCACCAGCCACTCGACCGTGTCCGAGGAACTCGGGGAAGTCGTTATCGATGAAGCAGACCTAACACGAACCACGTTCATTGGGTCAGAGCTGACTCTGAATGTCCGCACCTCCCTGATATGCTTCCTCCAATCTAAAGTTCATATATTTGCTTGGTCGCACCACAATATGACGGCATAGACCCGTCGGTGATCACTCATCAACTGTAAGTCAATCCGAACTATAGGTCGGTTTAGCAAAGGAGACAAAAAAAAATTTGCAGAGAAGAACCAGGCCATAAACGAAGAGGTCTAGAAACTCATCGATATCGGATCAGTACGGGAAGTCCACTACCCTACGTTGTTGGCAAACGTGGTGGTAGTGAAAAGAACGGCAAGAACCGCGTGTGCATAGACTTTACGGACCTCAACAAGGCTTGTCCCTAGGATCCATACCCTCTGCCACACATTGATGCGATCATCAACACGACCGCCGATCACGAGCTTCACAGATGGACATATTCTCTGGGTACAACCAAATACAGATGCACCCCGATGATCAGGAGAAGACTGCGTTTATAACGAGTCAGGGCATTTATTGCTACAAGGTAATGCCGTTTGAGCTAAAAAAATGTTGGATCCACGTACCAATGCCTGGTTAACTCCATGTTCAAGGACAAGATCGGAAAGACCATAGAAGTCTATATCGACAACATGCTCGTCAAGTCCCCGAGGTCCCAAGACCATGTAGAGCACCTCGAGGAGACCTTCCAAACTCTTGAGAAATACAACATGAAGTTAAACCCTGCCAAATGCTCATTCGGGGTTTCTTTCAGCAAATTTTTTAGGACACATAGTAACCCAAAGAGGCATCGAAGCAGATCCTACTCAGATTAAGGCCATCCAAGGCATTGAACATCCGAAAACACCTAAAAAGTACAAAATCTTATCGGTAGCCTTGTCGCGCTGAGTCACTTCATATTGCTGTACTCGGAGCGGACTCAATCCTTCTTCAACACACTCAAAAAAGGAAGTGCTACGAATGGACACACGAATGCGCGAAGGTGCTCGAGGAATTAAAAACCTACCTCACCAGTCCGCCCTTGCTCTCAAAGCCCGCTGAGGGCGAAACCCTGCTACTCTATCTCTCAATATCCGATGTGGGGGCAGTACTTGTTCAGGAAGTCAAAGAAAAGCAACACTCAGTGCACTACGTGAGCAAATCCCTACTAGACGCAGAAACTCGCTACACAGCCCATGAAAAACTAGCACTAGCGATCGTCACTGCCGCCCGGAAGATGCACCCCTACTTAGAAGCGCGCCTTATCAAAGTAATCTCATCTTATCCAATCTGAGCCATGCTCTTAAAACCTGACCTCTTAGGTCGACTGCTTAAATGGGCAATAAAGATCAGATGATACATGTTACAATACGAGCAAAGAACCGCAACTAAATCACAAGTATGAGCCGACTTCATCGTTGACTTCTCCACCAACCTTTAGTTGAAAGCAGAAAGTGAGGTCGCCACAATGTCGCAAGCTGAGGCGGATTCCAGCCTTTGGTCCCTCAAGATTGATGGTGCGAGCAACATATATTCAAACGAGGCAGGGATCATGCTAATGGATCCCCAAGGGGAAAGCTATGAGCGACCGATCCGCATCGACTTCCCAACCACTAAGAATGAAGCCAAGTATGAGGCGCTCATACAGGGAATGCTTTTAACCCAAGAACTAGGGGCTTGCAAAATACGCACGGAAAGTAACTCGCAACTGATCGTCAACCAGCTGGATGGGACTTATACCATGAAGGAAGCCCGATTGAATTCCTACCACGTAGTGATCACAAAACTCCTAGATAAGATGGATGAATGGGATCTTCGACACATCCTGCACGATACAAATGTCCGGGCAGATGCCCTAGCCAACTTGGCTACCACCAGTATGATCCAAAACAATCGGCCAGTCCCCAAGGTTTGAATACCATCACCGTCCGTTGTAACTCAACACCAAGTCGCGCCAGTCGAGCAAGGCACAACTGATTGGAGAACCCCCATAATCCAACATCTATGAGGCATATTCACCCCCTGCAACACAAATGAGGGCATCAAACTCGAGAGAACGGTGTCCCGGTACACATTGATCAAGGATAGGCTATACCGATGATCCCTCGGAGGACCACGACCACTCTTAAAATGCATTGCACCTCCTGAAACTGAACATGCACTAATAGAAGTACACAAAGGTAACTGTGGATACCACACCGGGGCTCGATCCCTAGCCCACAAGACAATTACGGTGGGGTTCTATTGGCCAACTCTGAAGAGAGATGCTACCAATCATGTCAAACGATGCGACAACTGCCAACACTTTGAAGCATCATCTCTCTGAAGCGCTGAGACCTAGAAGTCATTAAGTTCCTATGGAAACATATCCTCTACCGCTTCGGGATACCCAAAGAGATACGCACCGACAACGAACGACAATTCACTAGTAATAAGGTATAATCCTCTTAAAATACCTACGGAATAAAGCTTACATTCTCAACACCTTGATATCCTGAGGCTAACAGACTAGCAAAATCAACAAACAAGACGGTCTATGAAGAGGAGGTTGAGCCCTCACGGATCAAGATGGGTGGAGGAATTGTCAGTAGTGCTATGGTCATACCTAACTACTCTAAGAACCTCAACCGACGCCACCCCCTTCTCTCTGGCTTATGGGGTCGAAGGAGTGGCACCTGTAAAAGTAGTACTCCCTCCATCCCGGTTTATTAGGCCCTTTTCTTTTTGGCACGGAAATTAAGAGTTGTGAGTGTAGAATGAGTTAGTAGAATAAATATTTTATTGTTGAGTGTGAAAAGGTTGCCATTTTTGGAAAAGGGCAATTTAGTTGGGACGCCCGATTTGGTAAGAGGGCCTATTCAGCTGGGACGGAGGGAGTAATTCGCAGTCCAAGAGTAGAAAACAACGATGAGCAAATAAACTCCGAACACCTCCAGGCCAACCTGGAGTTCATCGATGAAATAAGAAATGTCGCCTCATCAAAAGCCTCTAGATGGCCGCGACAAATCAAAAGATTCTAAAACAAGAAACTCAAGCTATGGAGTTTCCAAGTAGGCAACCTAGTACTACGAAGAGTCTCCAAAACACTAAGGAGTCTGACGCATGAAATCTAGCCCCCAACTGGGAAGGCCCCTACAAGATTACAATGGTAGTAGGGCACGGGGCTTACCGGCTCGAAACAGCAGCAGGAAAAGAAATAACGAACAACTGGAATATTAAACACTTGAAGAAGCACTATCACTAATACACAAATACGCTTACTCTTTCCTACTCCTTACTTTATTTAAATTATTTTATTTTATCAAAACCTATACTAACTTGAGCGTCAGAGGGAAGATTCTACCCTAACCCGACATTGTGTCTACCAACCTAACAGGCTCGCCACCTGTCAGGAGAGTGACTTCAATCGATCATAAATCGGGCTCGCCGTCGAACCCAACTAGAAAACGACACCAAGCACGAAACATCTTTGGCAAAATAGGATGGTAAAAACAAGTAGAAACGGATCTACTAAAAGCATCATCATTCAAACAAAAATCGAGTACCAACAACAAGAGTAAAATGAGTTCAATCAAAATCAGAGTATCATTTACAAAGAAAATAAAGCCTAAGTAGCATCCTCAGCCCGGTCATCCTTGCACTTCTTTCCACCCCCATCCTCGGCATCATGATCACCGATCTGCTCCTTCTCACCCTCACCACCGGCCTGTCTGCTCTGAGCCTTCTTGTCCTCGGCGTCCCTCTGATCAAGATCCTCCCCTGTGCGATCACCTTAACCCTCCTCCTCGACATCGACCCGAGCTGGAGTCGAAGGGCAAGTAATGTTCCCAAGGTCAAAGTCACAACCGACCCATAGCACATATGGTTTTGATCACCATATCCACCAACAAGTCAAACGTCAGCTTGAAATTAGGGCGAGCGAAGCCCTTGTTCAGGTCAATACCATCCTCGGACCTCAGTGTAGGGTTTTTACGTGAACCGAATCACCAAAACCAAAACTGAACCGGATCGATCTATGGATATTGCCCATAATTAAATTCACAAAAACCCTAGCATGCTCCTATGAATTTAATGCATAATTGTGGATTGAGAGATTACCGTAATTCCGTAGTGTCTGTACCGATCTTTTGCGTTTGAATTCCAAAATCTAATTCAACCACGCAATCCGATTTCTCTGCGAAAATAGAAATTAGAAAACTAATTTCTAGAGAAAATCGAAAATAAAGAAAAAGGAAAGAAGAAATCTGTTGTTCTCCAGATTAGATCTTCAGATCTGTATCCCGATGCTGGTCAGATCTACTACTGGTGAGGACTCCGTAGATCTGTGACTTGAGCAAGACCAGAATTCGAAAATTCTCCTCCTTTTCTCTTCTCAAAAACGGCGCCCACTCTTTCTCTTAGGTTTAGGGTTTTTCAACTGAGTTATGACTTATGAGAGAGAGCTGTCTATTTATAGACCTAGGGTTGGAAACCCTAATGGGCCATTTTGGGCTCAATTCAGCACACTTGTTGGGCCAGACCTGGGACCTAATGCAAATAATAAAGTGGGCCTATAAATTAATTAATTCCCATGTCCACAACCCAGGACACAATTAATTAATTAATATTAATTCTTTTTCACCACATAATTAATACTGACCTACCCCTTTATTACCACGTTCTGAGAACGGGCTGCATTAATTGAGAATCCCCATATTTAAGATTACCGGACATCCATTAATTAATCGGAGCCTCTGACAAGCTCTAACTACAATTATTTAATATCTTATAATTCCTGAGTAGTACCACTCAAACCTTATCACTCGTGCCTGAACTTAATCAGCCTGCAGGACTTTGGCACGATGAATGTTATTGAGCTCCTCAAGGAATGTCCCCATCCTATTACTCGGATATGGTTACCTAAGTTCAGTCTCAGGTGGTATTACACGAACTGCTGTTACCCAAGATGCGGATATACGAGCACGTTACTCAGGCTCTCCACCATGGCAAGTCAAAGCAACAGTCAACCCGTGCAAACCCCTGAACCTTCGTTAGGGTTTGGACTCAATCAAAATAACGAGATCTTTTATTCGCTGATGACAGACAGACGAATATATCTAACTGTGGTCCATCAATATGCCACCTCTGCGTACCAGCATGTCAAGTAACCAAGACAGACTACTTATTCCGACAACGCCGCAGCCATCCGGACAGACGTATCCTCATACGCTATCTCGGCTGTGATCATGTTTATGTCTCACTAGGTCAAGTGATCATACTGTCTTCTGCGATCTACAACACGCCGTATGATCGTCCCTATCGGTGAGATAAGAGGATACCTTTGTTCATACATGTATGATTGTTAACAGATAGGAGAAATAAACCGTTGTATACTCATTATAACAAATGCTTTCAGTATACAAAACCCATCAATCTCCCACTTATACTCAAAGCATAACTAAGCTATTACAGAGTATACAGTCCGTCTATCTAGTCTGATGTCTTTATCCACTATCTGTAGTCGTCATCCACCTCAGACCCAGCTCACGAATATGTCTTTTGTAAACTTTCTGCGGCAAGCTCTTTGTAAACGGATCAGCAAGATTGTCAGCAGTGTCAATCTTCTTAATCAGCACATCGCCCCTCGATACAATTTCTCGTATGATATGGTACTTTCTCTCTATGTGTTTGCTTGCCCTGTGAGACCGCGGTTCCTTTGAGTTTGCCACCGCACCAGAGTTATCACAATAAATTATGATGCTCCTCGGCAAACTCGGGATCACGCCCAACTCTAAAAGGTAGTTCCGGAGCCACACCCCCTCTTTCGAGGCATCGGAGGCGGTGACATATTCCACCTCCATGGTGGAGTCAACAATGCATTTCTGCTTTCAGCTCCTCCAAGATACAGCTTCACCTCCCAGGGTAAACACATATCCTGAGTTCGATTTCTTCTCATCCTGGTCCCCTTGGAAATCCGAGTCTGTATAACCGACAGGGCACAGATCCTCACTTTGATAAACTAGGCAGAAATTCCTAGTTCTCTTCAAATACTTGAGGATATGCTTTACAGCAGTCCAGTGCGCCTGTCCAGGGTTAGACTGATATCTTGCTACCATGCACACGACATAACAGATATCTGGCCTGGTACACAGCATCGCATACATGAGACTACCCACAGTCCAAGCATATGGTACAAGACTCATTTCGTCTTTCTCCCGCTGTGTCTGAGGACACTGCCCACTAGAAAGACGAATGCCATGTCGGAAAGGCAGCAAGCCTTTCTTGGCGAGTTGCATGCTGAACCGGGCTATCACAGTATCCACATAGGATGCCTGAGATAAGCTCAACATTCTTCTTTTACGATCTCGTAAGACCTTAATCCCAAGAATGTAGCCAGCTTCTCCCAGATCCTTCATTTGGAACTGTTCGGATAACCAAACCTTGATTTTGGACATCACTCCCTCGTTGTTTCCAAATAGGAGTATGTCATCAATGTATAGTGCAAGGAAGACCACGCTCCCACTGACACAAAGTCGGTAAACACAATTTTCGTTTTCCAACTGTGCAAATCCATAGGATTTAATCACATCGTTGAAACGTAAGTTCCACGACCTTGAAGCTTGCTTAAGTGCATACAAGGACTTCCTAAGCTTCCAGACAAGATGTTCTTCGCCCTTTCTTGTGTAACCCTCGGGTTGCTGCATATAGATGTCTCTACCTTCTTTAAGGTAACCGTTTAGAAAAGCGGTTTTGACATCCATCTGTTAGATCTCGAGGTCCATATGCGTAACTATGGCAAGGAGTATCCGGATGGATTTGATCATGGCTACGGGTGAAAAGGTTTCGTCATAGTCAATGCCCTCTTTCTGACTATAACCCTTTGCCACCAGCCTGGCCTTGAAAGCCGTAATCTTTCCATCCGCCCCTTTCTTTCTCTTGTATACCCATTTGCACCCTATGTCCCTAAAGCCATCCGGCAAATCAGTTTTCTGGTATACATCCATAGCAGTTATGGATTCAATTTCAGAATCCATGGCGACACGCCATTTGGCAACATCCTTGTCCTGCACTGCCTCTTCGTAAGTCAATGGGTCAGAGTCCTCATGTCCGTCTTCCGGGCTCAAGTCCGAAGACTCACCCACGAACATGTACCTTTTCGGCTGGAAAATAACTCTCCCACTGCGACGAGGCATCGGTGCCGTGTCAGTAGTAGGTGCAGTGACTTGTGGTCCTGCACGTTGCACTGAAGAACGTGTCTGTGGTGCTGTACCTCTCACAGGTGCACCCACATCTACACTTTCCCCTTCCCTTGGAATTGCATTCTCATTCTCAATTTCTTAAAGAACGATATCACTCCTTGACTTGTGATTACTCACATACTCGTCCTCCAAGAATCTAGCGTTGGTGCTAACAACGACCCTTTGACTCTCAGGACAGTAAAAGTAACCACCTTTCGTTTGCCTGGGATACCCTATGAACAACATTACTTTTGACCTGCTTTCTAACTTATCAGGTTCCTTCGACAGTACGTGTGCCGGACAGCCCCATACTCTAAACTTGCACAAACTAGGTTTGCAACCAAGGAAGAGCTCAGAAGGCGTCTTAGGAACTGATTTAGAAGGCACCACATTAAGCACGTAAGCTGTTGTCTCCAATGCGTAGCCCCAAAACAAAATTGGTAAGTTTGCATAACTCATCATTGACCTTACCATCTCTAGAAGAGTCCTATTGCTTCTTCAGCTACACCGTTTTGCTGGGGAGTACCCGGTGCAGTCCATTGGGATGTAATCCCATTTTCTGACAAATACTGCAGGAACTCGTTACCGAGGTATTCGCCACCACGGTCACTTGGAAAGTGTCGAGACCATGGGATTGAAGTACGCCCCAATCCCGTACTTGATTACAGGAAAAAGAAGGCCGCATCGTCAGCAACAGGGAAACAACATCGGTCGGTAGGAGAAGGTAACATGTACACCATCCTGTGACAGGCAACGCCCCTCGAACACTTCTTGACTAGCTCTTCATCGGCTAGGGAGACGGTCGACCGAACAGGGTTATCAGGATTGATGACATCCTTCTTGCCCTTTCATGTGTCGATCGACATCGGCATAAAGGAGTCCTCACTATCCTCCTTGCTCTTATTACCCGACCCCTCGTGATCAAAGCCCTCATTTGATCCGAGGTCTCTCTCGCCTTATCTACGATCGAACAAACCACCCTCCAATCCTGATGAGGTTTCACCATCATGATTGAGGGGATGCTCAATATTCACTTCGATCGATCCCGATGACGATGAAAACTCTTTCAGGATTTCAACCTCCCGATCCGACGAACCCATAATTTGTTTTCTAAGCACTAAAAACCAAATGAAAAAAATACGATAATGCAAAACACAAAAGGGAAGAGGCCCCACGAAAATCGACCAAAAAGAATATTGCAAATAAATGAAAGGGAAAAAGACCTTGAGAAAATAAAGAACTAAGCGACGAAATACCAGGGGAAACGACTGTTGTGTGTTGCAGGGTATCTACAGAACTATGCACAAGTAAACGCAATCGACAAATAATATAGTCTTATATAGAGACTAGATATCGAACCCTTGAGAGTGTTTAATCAAGCTGTGCACACAATATTGCTTGCAAAATAGGTTTGATACTCAAATTTAAATGTGCAAATAACTAAAGTGAAAAGCAAACTGAAATGAACAAGATTAACAACCCTGCTAATCATAAACTAATCACAAATGATCACTAACACGTGCAAACAAAAGAAGAGAAACACACTTGAGTTATAGATTTCTAATCTTTCACTGTCCTATATGCTAGAGCATAAATCTCGCATGAACTCTGAGTTTTAAAACCACCACACAAAGTGCCTAGCAAGTTTCCACTCTCCTAGATCTACACTCTCCTATCATACATCATAGTCCTATGATGATAATCAAATGATAACAATTCTGAACTGGGGTTAACATTGAGCCATGCCTTTCCATATGCCTATGAAATAAACATGATTGCTTATGATTTCCTCGGCCTATATCTTCTTCCAGTCTCAATAGGTGATAAATCTCCATTCATTTACATGCTCAAGAGATTGAATAATCCAAAATCATAAACAAACTCAGATTCATGCAAAATCAGCCATTAACATATATTCAAGATCGTTGAAATCCTCTTTTGTTGTGCCCCACTTTATCCAAAAAAGGCGTGATGTCTGTTTTGCCATTGTGTGCTGTTTCCAAAATTCGAGTGATACTTGTAAAGCTAGAAACAACCTTGAAAAATACTTTTGCTTTTGTGAAAGCTAAGTGGTCCCCCACTGGTGCACTCTCTTAACTCCCAGTAATGCCACTCTGATGCTCTAGCATAACAGTCAGCAGATTACTCTTTCATTCATTTGGCTTGAAATCTGGTTAATCTCACTATTTTTCCTTGCAAAACAACTAAGAATAGCAAAACACAACTATACAAGACATAAAATGCAAATAAAGATAAATACAACTCTATAAAAACCTAAAACAAGTTAGAAACACTTAAAAGAACATAAAAGTCACCAATAAAACACTAAAATAATAACTCCTAAAGGGAGTTATCACCCCCCCCCCCCCCAAACTTAAGATGTTACTTGCCCCCAACAAAATTGTAAAAAGAAAAACTTAACTAAATAGTCCATGATCAACATGAAATTGTTAAAAACATATCTCATCGGTTTAACAAAGCACCTCAATTAAATTTGAAATCCCAACTTCGAAAAACAAAGATGTCTCAACAACAGCTAGCACAAGTTTTCAACTTAACTCAAGCCATTTCATCAAGTTCAGCGATCATCAACGTTACTTATTTTTAATCCCACTTGACCTCTAACGTCTTCTCCACTAATGGAATCTATGCCACTTACAAATCAAAAGGACTTCAAGGCTTGTAATGAAAGGATAAGGTTAAGAATGAGCAAATATGGGTTACTATCATCCACGAGCATAATTCAACTCTCTTAATCTGGAATTTATTCTAAACTGCAACATTAACAAAAGAGAAAGGCGCACACTCTCAAAAGATAAAAATAAAACAAACTATATATTTTTTTTCCTTTTTTTTCTATTTTTTTTATAACTTTGTACTTTTTTTTAAAATACAATTTACAAAACTTTGGCTCTTCAACATTTTCGGCCATACAACTCATGCCACTGCAATGCTTCAACATTGATTATTCTATCAAAATACAAAACACCACAACTGCAACGTGTAAAGGTGTGCATGTGTGCCCCCCAAACTTGGAACAAACATTGTCCTCAATATTTTAGAAAAGTCAAAGATACTCTTGGATAAGGGTAAGTGTATGGATAATTGGCTAACTATGTTGGGGAGAATGAAAGAAATGACATAAGGCACAAAGAAAGGTGCTAAGGAAACTTGTGAATGAAATGAAACGGTAGAAGGCTCAAATAGGTGAAAGATGGACTAAATCAATTCTATAAGAGGCACAAATCCTAATTTCGCCTCAAATTTGCTATCATTCATGTAAGAGTGATCACTGCTATTTCTAACAGATTAATTATAGAACAGTGGCAAATAAATTTGTAAACCCGAAGGCTATCGAACCCACAGGGAAGAAATAACGAAAAACCCTGAAATACTAAACCATTAGTTCTTGAAATTACTGGTTAGGAAAATCAAATAAAGGTTTTGGTATTTTAAAATTGGAATTCTTTGAAAACGTAAAATAAACAGAAAATTAAATTGCTTTTGAAATCAAATATGAGAAACACAGATCCTAGGGAATTCTTCCTATCAAGTATAGCTTGTATGAATAAATTGATTAATTCCCAAATTTAATTCCTCTTCGCAGTGAAACATCAGAAAAGTATTACGAACTTCTTGGTCTGACAATTCGCAAAGTAGATTAGTCAATTACCTATCTCCTCTCGGTCTCAAGATAAATCAACTAACTCCTACAGATCTACAGATTTATTCCTACAATTAATCTCCTTCAGTTACGACAAGAAATCAAATTGTATTGTGAAAATCTCTTTCGATTGAAAACTATTACAGTTACGTCTCAAGTAATCAACTAGAAAATCTTAATAAGTGATCAGCAAATCAAGATTTAGAATAGCACAGATTTCACAAACTACGAAGGGAAAGGGAAAATAATTCAATTAATCAAAACATGTATACAAGAATAGTTTGAAACCCTAGAATCTGAGATGGAATTTAGTTACACATATTCATAGTAGTATTCATCAAAGAAAAATACAACCTGGAATGCATAAAACTGAAAAATCCACAAAGTCTTCTCGTAGAAGCTTGTCTTCAAAAACATAAAACCCTAGAACTCTTGGAATCTCTAAAATCTAAAATATGGAATGTGGAATTGAAAGGGAATGCTAATTGGTTCGAATTTTATAGGTATTTATAGTGGTGGATGTGTATCCTATCAAATCTAGGGCTAAAGATATGAATAAATCCGAATTTTATCAGATTTCCGAGCCAGAAAATACCCCTTCCTCGACCGAGTGTGATTCCACTCGATCGAGGAAGCATTTTTGGCTCCTCGATCGAGTCTACGTGGCTTCGGTCGAGGAAGCTTTCCGCCCTCCTGCGCGATCTCACAGTTTTTGCCATAACTTTCTCCTCCGAACTCCGATTGACCCTATTCCAGTTGCGTTGGAAAGCTAATTCAAAGATCTTTCCATCCATGTGCTCCATTAGCTCAGATTCCGACGGTGGAAGAAGGTGTAACTGTTTCTTTGAACATCTACTGCTCTTGGAATGGGTTTCCATTGAATTTAGGCCTAAAACCTTGCATAAACATCAAAACGCGCATAATACCACCTAATATAGACTCATGCACATAATATATATATAAACTCAATAAAACTACATAAAATAGTATAAAAATAATATAAATAAGTGAGTGAAATAACGAGCTTATCAAACCCCCAAACTTGAACGTTTGATTGTCCTCAATCAATAGGCAAGAAAGAAATCAAAAGATCAAGTGGTTAAAGTGCAATGCCTCACAAGATTCATCACAGTCAAGAACCAAGAATCCACTACCCACAAGCAATTTGAAAGAGACAGAAAATTCATCAACCGTGGAAGAACTCACAGGAAGTGTATCGCTCAACTCTCAAGTGTTTAAGGTAAAGATGAAAGCACTCAAAAACATGTATGAAGAAATTTTTACCATAGGCTTGCAAAATTTCTAATATCTCCACTGCTAGAATGTGCGCACAAGTCTAGAATCAAAAAGGACTTTCGAAAGGTTGTAACGTAGGCTTTTTCTGATAAGGTAGGGAAATATGGCCAAGTGACTAAATTTATTGAGTTCATGACTCTCAACATCTCCAACCACTATCTATAATCATCCACCTTATATCCTCATATACATCAACAAACTCCATTTTTTTTCTAGCTCATATTTGAATCTCTTATGCTCTTTCAATAATTTTGCATTCTTTTCTTTTCAGAGAGCTTATGAGAATTCTAATTATTTCTTTGAGCTTCTTTTTCACGCATCTTTTCACCACTAATTTCAAATTTCTTTTCCAAATCACATATCTTACCACCCTTATCCTCCTTAAATCTCATAGACAAGACAAAAACCATTATAACTCCATGAAAATCTCATAGACAAGATAAAAAATTGGAGTTAGGCACAATGGGGCTGACTAGGGATAATTTGATATGTAAAAGGACAGTGTTTAGGATTGGGCTAACAAAGATGGCCTAAGATCATTTTCTCAACTTGTGCACACTATGCAGTCTCAACACAGAAAATAGGCAAGTTCTAGAGAAATCAAAACACACATGTGAATCTCACATCAAACAAAATAAAGGCTCAAATTCTCACACAAGGATTCAAAAATTTTCTTCCACAATCAATTTCAAATCAGCTCAATCAGCATGCAAGTAGAAGTTTCAAATCAGTCCTATCATGCGGTATTCTACATTCATAGGCATCTAACCACAATCTCAATCAATTCAATACTCAACCCTCAATCAATTCTAATCGCACAATCTCATTCAGGTTATCTCAAAACTCAAAAATTTTCCCCACAAAATAGCATAAAATAGAAATTAAAGGCAAAATTTAAATACGGAAATTTAAATACGGAAAGCAAAATAAAATAAATAAAAGATAGGGCGTTCCATCTCTTGTCCACATCCCCCCAAACTTATTTCCAACTCGAAGAGTGGAATAAGTTTGAAAATCAGACTAGAGAGGGAACGATACCTGGTAGTTGATCTCAGACATCAACTTTTTTATCCCCCGGAGTCTTCAATCATCATCAGGGAGGTCGGGTCCAAGCAAGCCTTCTTGCGACCTCCTTTTCATCTCTGTTCTTGACAACTTTCATCCCCCACTTCTTGGTGTCTTTTTTCTTGTGCGTGCATAATGAGGGGCTGACTCCCTTGTTGTCTCTCAATGTCCCCCCAATGGCGGACTTGTACTTCTGTAAAACTCGTAGTAATTTTTCCAATTTCCCATACCTGAGGTGTGCCGGAAGCATCTTGAGTTTCAGAATCAGCGGATCAGAGTTAGATTGCAGTTTTCCCCAATTTGCATCAGTTGATATTGGTGAAACTGCCGCAATCCCTTTTCTACGTCGCGCTGCTTCTGCCGATGAAAACTCCCTCTTTTTCCTTCGTACATCGATCGAAGTGACAGTATAATCGATCGACGAGGATCCAACGGCTGCCTCGATTGACGAGGCTCCTCCGTCGATCGAGTAAGGTGTCCTTCCATGCTTTCTTTTCTTTTTCTGGCTGCGTCGGCTTGGTAACCGCTTTTGTTTGTTCTCTTTTTCATGTGTTATCCCCTCGGATACATCCAGCTTCATCACTCGATCCACAAGCTCATCGTCCGCCTTATCCAAATCTGAAGACAAAAACAAAGAGTGCAGTAAGCAGTTCTCCGGAAAATCCGAATCAGTTGCAATAGAAGAAAAAGGAGAGGAAATCACCAGATTTAATCGATTAATCATGTGGCATTCTTCCTGATAACTCCCCTTATTGCGCTTCTGCACTTCTTTGTAGATGGGGAAGGTGACCGATTCGACATTGACTCGGAATGTCAGCTTGCCGTCTCGAATGTCAATCAATGCTCCAGCAGTCTTCAAGAAAGATCTTCCCAAGATAAGCGGAATGCTGTGGTCTTCTTCCATGTCAAGAACCACGAAGTCTGCTGGAATGATGAAGTCTTTCACCTTCACAAGCACGTCTTCCACGATGCCCTTCGGATGAGTGACTGATCTGTCAGCCATCTGCAGTGATATGGTGGTGGACTTGATGCTTCCGATCTTCAACCGCTTGAAGATTGACAGCGGCATTAAGTTGATGGATGCACCGGAATCACAAAGGACCTTCCCAAAGGTCTCTCCTCCAATGACACAGGGGATCGTGAAGGATCCCGGGTCTTCTCTCTTTAGCGGCATCTTCTTTTGGATAATTGCGCTGCACTCCTCGAACAAATTGACCCTCTCGTGCTCCACGAAGTATCTTTTCTGTGAGACCATGTCTTTCAAAAATTTCAAATACCCCGGTATCTCTCGTAGTGCCTCAATCAGCGGAATGTTGATGTTTACTTTCTTCATGTTCTCAAGAAAGCGTGCATACTTCTCGTTCATCTTCGCTTTGGCAAATCGCTGTGGATACGGCAGGGGTGGCTTATACATTGGCAGATCAGGGGTGATATTCGACCGAGCTTGATCAGCCTCGATCGACGGACCTTTTGAGGTTCCCTCGATCGACGAGGATGCTCCTTCGATCGAGGGAGACTTGCTTTTGGCGATTCTGCCTCCTCTTCAGCTTCTTCTTCATCCCGGGCGCCTTTTTCTAGTTGTTCAGGTCCTTCATATGATTTCCCCCCTCTTAAAGTGATAGCATTCACTTGGTTTATCTGACTCTGAACTTTGGGGTTAGCTTGAGTATTGCTGGGGAATTGCCCGGGTTTGTGCTGGGCTTCGATAGCTTTGGCGATCTGACCGACTTGAGTCTGTATGATCTGTACGTGTTTCTCAACTTGGTCTACCTTGGTCTTGACTCCGGCTATCTCTTGCTTCAACTTGACTACAGTATCAGTAGAGCCTTCCATGAACTTGGCCAAGATCTCCTCGAGATTTGGCTTCTTCTTCTCCACTATTTCCCCATCTTGCACTGCAAATCCTGGTGGTGGTTGCTCAGCTGCTTGGGGATTTGCGTAGGAAAATCCAGGATGGTTCCTCGCGTGATTGAAAGTGTAGGGCTGGTTGTGCTGCTGATATCCTCCACGGTAGTTGTTTTGGTAACCACCCGTTTGCATGAAATTGACAGCGACACAATCTCCCTCAGGCGGAGCTTGCACTGGCTCTACTACGGCAACTGTCTTCTCCTGCTTCAGTGCAGCGAAGTCTTCCCTTAGACTTTTCAGCTCGGCTGCCAAATCAGGTTGCTTGGCAACTTTCTCTTTTTCCTTCTCGACTGCCATCACAGGCCGGGTTCGGATTGAGGACCATCTTTGGCTATTGTTGGCCATCTTTTGGAAGAATTCCATGGCTTTCTTTCCACTCTTTGTCATGATGGAGTTACCGAGTGTGGTGTCCACCAGTTTGGCTGTCTTATCATTGAGCCCTTCATAGAATGCTTCTGCCTGCTCTCCTGGCGGAAAACCATGTCCAGGACAGACTCTCAACAGCTCTTTGAATCTCTCCCATGTCTCACTGAAGCTCTCATCAGGCCTTTGAGCGAACCTGATGATTTGTTTCCTTCTCTGCCTGATGACGTTTGGAGGGAAGAAGTTTTCCAGGAATTCATTCCTCAATTCGGTCCATGTGCTTATGCTCTCCTTGTCCAGTGCAGTGAACCATGATTGTGCCTTATCCCTCAGAGAGAATGCGAACAGACGCATTCGGATTGCACTCTTGCTGACTCCCCCGATTTTAACAGTGTTGCAGAGCATCAAGAATTTATCTAGATGGGCATAAGGATCTTCAGCTGTTCTTCCTCCGAATTGATTTTGCTGGATCATCTGCACCAATGCGGTCTTCAGCTCAAAATTATTGGCATTGATGCCAATCTTGAAATCTGTCTCCCTGAACCGAGGTCTATACCGGTTTTGCATGGCTTCTTCTTCCTCCTCATCGTCAGACTCCTCCGGAGGATCCTGGTTGTCGTCATCTCCATCGTCGGGTTTGTCCTCGAATAATGGGTTGTGGCAAAGCTCCCTTCCGTCCGGATTTTCCTTTTCCAATTGGTATTGTTGGATTTGAGCTCTCATAGCCTGGATTTCTTGATGAAGCAGAGCTTGTTCTTCTGCAGTTAACACTGGCGGAGGTGGTGGTACGTTGTCCTCCATTGTGTGACTACTCGAACTTTTCTGAGCACGCTTGTTTCTTCGAATTTTTCTGCAAGTAGCTTCAATGTCCGGATAGTAATACAGCGGGTCCTTTCCTCTGGCTCTTGTACTCATGCACTACCTGTACAGCAAAGGAGGTAGTGAGGTAAAACTGAAAATAAAACACGAATTGAAATTCTGAATCGAAAAATGCAAACACTTCGATCGAGGGAACGTGTCACTCGATCGAGTAGGCTACAGTGGCTTCCTCGATCGAGTCCAGATGACCTCGGTCGAATTTAAAAATGAAAATTACGAAAAATTTCAGAAAAAACGAGATTTTACAACCTAAAACAATATTTCAATCACAGATTTAATAGTAAGGTTAATTCTATTCTTCCCCGGCAATGGCGCCAATTTGATCACTGCTATTTCTAACAGATTAATTATAGAATAGTGGCAAATAAATTTGTAAACCCGAAGGCTATCGAACCCACAGGGAAGAAATAACGAAAAACCCTGAAATACTAAACCATTAGTTCTTGAAATTACTGGTTAGGAAAATCAAATAAAGGTTTTGGTATTTTAAAATTGGAATTCTTTGAAAACGTAAAATAAACAGAAAATTAAATTGCTTTTGAAATCAAATATGAGAAACACAGATCCTAGGGAATTCTTCCTATCAAGTATAGCATGTATGAATAAATTGATTAATTCCCAAATTTAATTCCTCTTCGCAGTGAAACATCAGAAAAGTATTACGAACTTCTTGGTCTGACAATTCGCAAAGTAGATTAGTCAATTACCTATCTCCTCTCGGTCTTAAGATAAATCAACTAACTCCTACAGATCTACAGATTTATTCCTACAATTAATCTCCTTCAGTTACGACAAGAAATCAAATTGTATTGTGAAAATCTCTTTCGATTGAAAACTATTACAGTTACGTCTCAAGTAATCAACTAGAAAATCCTAATAAGTGATCAGCAAATCAAGATTTAGAATAGCACAGATTTCACAAACTACGAAGGGAAAGGGAAAATAATTCAATTAATCAAAACATGTATACAAGAATAGTTTGAAACCCTAGAATCTGAGATGGAATTTAGTTACACATATTCATAGTAGTATTCATCAAAGAAAAATACAACCTCGAATGCATAAAACTGAAAAATCCACAAAGTCTTCTCGTAGAAGCTTGTCTTCAAAAACACAAAACCCTAGAACTCTTGGAATCTCTAAAATCTAAAATATGGAATGTGGAATTGAAAGGGAATGCTAATTGGTTCGAATTTTATAGGTATTTATAGTGGTGGATGTGTATCCTATCAAATCTAGGGCTAAAGATATGAATAAATCCGAATTTTATCAGATTTCCGCACCAGAAAATACCCCTTCCTCGACCGAGTGTGATTCCACTCGATCGAGGAAGCATTTTTGGCTCCTCGATCGAGTCTACGTGGCTTCGGTCGAGGAAGCTTTCCGCCCTCCTGCGCGATCTCACGGTTTTTGCCATAACTTTCTCCTCCGAACTCCGATTGACCCTATTCCAGTTGCGTTGGAAAGCTAATTCAAAGATCTTTCCATCCATGTGCTCCATTAGCTCAGATTCCAACGGTGGAAGAAGTTGTAACTGTTTCTTTGAACATCTACTGCTCTTGGAATGGGTTTCCATTGAATTTAGGCCTAAAACCTTGCATAAACATCAAAACGCGTATAATACCACCTAATATAGACTCATGCACATAATATATATATAAACTCAATAAAACTACATAAAATAGTATAAAAATAATATAAATAAGTGAGTGAAATAACGAGCTTATCAAAGAGGTAACTATTTCACACATATCCCAAAACAAAACAACTCAATCTTGCCAAATCATTGAACTAGCATGATGCAATTTTCAAAATGAGTTTTTTTTTTCACGGGCTTGGAACTCAAATCAGTCATGATTTACCAAGTTAAAACTAGAGATCTGAAGAAAACAAAATGTTAGGTATTGATGTAGAAATCCTACCTTAATTTGATGTTTTGATGTGTCAAAACTAAATACCAAAGTCTAGGACTTAGAGTTACTAGCTCATGTAATCCTTGTATAAGATAATTCGAGTTGTAATAGTCCAGTAAGAAGGAAGTCATAAAAATTGTGGAATAGTTTGAAGAAGAGATCGTTCAGACAAAAATTGTCTTGACTAAGAAGACAAAGACGAGAAGAGCAAGGTCACGAAAACTATGGATACAGTTTTCACAAAGACACTGCTAAGAGGAGCCTGCAGTTTCAAGAGCAAGACAGTTTTGCATCAGGAAATGCGTACATGATAAGATGTCGAACAAGAAGCAGGGGAACGCCAAAAAGGTGAATGAAAAAGATCAGACAAATAAGAAGCTGTGACTGGCGTACAACGTTCGATGTCTGATACACAAGTACAAACTGCTCTGAAAAGTAGTACCTTGTAGCAGAAAAAGCAGAGTGACAAGAAACTTTTCAGAAGATCATGGATTGTGATTGGACACCATCTCCAATGTCTCTACCGGCTATTTTTTTGGTGGCTCACCTATAAATACAGGATCAACAGAGACTTAAAAGCCTTTGCCAAATCGCTATTTCTCTGCTCAATTATCTACAAACGTTGAATCTCCATTTATTGTCTCTCGCCTGAATCTGAGGAAAGGCATTACACGTCTTCAAGGGAGAAGACATCGCTGTCGTAGTTCTTTTATTGAGCTCACTGCATCCATTGCTACGGAGTCTGAGGAGATTCATTGTGCGACGTTGCTATTACTAGGATTAATTTAGCAGACTTAATCTAGTATCTTGGTGTTCTTACTGTCTACGTAAGAACACAGGAGACTGGTCTTTGCAAAGGAAGAACATGTTATTACGGGCTACCGCCAAACAACTGATGTTCTGGGAAGAACAAAATCATCCAAACTACCGAAGAAGGAAAATGGAGGTTTGTCCTCAGTCCAACTTCGAGCCGGTCCACAGAGAAGACGCAGAGCCTTCGATGGACTGATGAAGGAGAGAAGAGCAACTGCCTGGGCGAGTGATCCATCTTGCTGTGGACAGAGGTTTCTGCAGCAGCTGGCTATAGATCGTGAGGATTGTATCTTCATAACTTAGTGAATTAGCGGATCTGATATCCGAAGAGTGGACATAGGACTTTAGGCTCCGAACCACTATAATATCTTGTGTTGTTTACAGTTTTGATTTACATTCTGCATAATACAGTTTACTGGATAATTTGAAACCTTCAATACTTACTGCATAAGTATTGAAGCGTATAAACTGTCTAACTGTTTGAACTGTAAAACTGCTAACTAATATGCTGGCTAAAATAAAACTGTGTTTCATATGAAAAACTGTTAGCTACAAACTTTGATAGCAACTGAACTGTATAAACTTAGAGTGTAATTCATTGTTTAATTACTTCCGCTGCACATTGTTTGTACTCTGATCTAGGATCAACACAAAATATGCTAAACCAAAAACTATTCATGAAGCCAAAAGACGAGGAAGAAATAAAATGACACATCATCGGGCACAAAAATGAGCATCAACTAAAATATCATAAATCAATCGGCCAACCACAACCTAAAACTTAAAATTAAAAACAACACACATATACACCCTGTTATGACCCAAAAATGAGCAAGCCCATTTTGGAGTCCAATAAGACTAAAAGCCCAAAAAGAAGAGGTGTGAAGCAAATAATTCAAGACAAGAATGCTCCAAGTGAAGACAATTTCCGAGCTCGATCTCATAATTGACCGAGCTCCTTATTTGCCGAGCTACCCTTTGAACAGGCTTCTCAATTAGAGAACTTCACCTCGCGGAACATCATGTCGAGTACGGAAGATTGGTTCGTTCGAGCTGATAGCTCGAACTATGTATTTGGTGGGATGTCACCCGAGATCACTCAATGCAGAGGATGCGGCCATTCAAAACGTCGGTTCGCTCGAAGTGTTGCATTTGCTAGCCAAGGGTCGTCTAGCTCGATTGGTATCCTATAAATAGGGTCTTCATTTATTGTAAAAGACACATTGAATTCAGCAATTAATACAACAATTAAAGTAATACAAGTATTTCAGCTCTACAATTACAGTTTGTTTTTACTCTTTTTATTACGCATTTATTGCTCCATAGCATTTCAATTTAGTATTCTTATAAAAAAGTAATCTCCAAATAATTGAGCATCAACACACCCAATAAGCAAACAACAATCATAACCATTAAAACCTAACATATAAAAGACCAAATATAAAATAAATTTTCTTTTGAGTGGAATGGGTTTCAAATTAACCAAAGGGTTACGGGCCAGTAGAGGTGATTGCATTTCCTTTCTTTTGGCTCTGATGTTGCCTAGCTGCTGTAGGATGAATTTTTTTTGGACTATGATACTTAGCATCAAATTCCCTTTTCACAGTCCAACCAATGCTACTCCCAAGCTAGAACATAACAAAATAATTAAAGCAGAAATAAAAGTCCTCTTGGGAACTGATTCATTGCATGCAGTCATATGTGTCACTTTTTTTTCATTTGTAGCACATTTGACAAGGAAGACCAAACATCTATCAAAAATTGAATTCTTGATTCCAGGATCGAAACATTTGATCAAGTCTTCCTCCACAACTTCATTCACATGATTGACTTGTTGTTGTTCCACAATGCCATTGCAACCTTCTCTCAGCGAAATCTCTTCCACGGAATTCAAAGAGCTAAACTCTTGGCCCCTGTACCAAATATCTGGTGGTTTTAGATTTTTCAAGGGTAATTTGTCATCATCCTCCAAATCATCATACTCCAAATGTGGTAGAAAAGAGTTCAATACCATTTGTGGTTGTTCTGTGGAAAGAGTTTGCAATTCCCCTTTGACAACTCAAGAGATTCAGATTTTTTAAATTCTTCATCAACACTTAGCCCCTCAAACTCACTATAATCATTTTCAACTTGCTCTGACTCCGTGTACAACTCTTCGTGCATTTCCCTAGCAAAAACATCAAACACATCAATTGCAGGACACTTCTCCATTTCATCATTTTGATTTTTCACCCCATGTGGAAAAAATGGAGGTGGAGGAGTAATCTTTCTCTTAGCAGTCGTATGCTGGTTCTGTGCTGCAGCATGAAGTGCAGTCTGGTTCTGTGATTCTTTTTCAGCTTCTTGACCATGTGCAGGGGAAAATTCCTCAGGTTTCCTGTCACTCCTCAAAGTTAATGCTTTGAAAAATTCATTTTCTGGCCTCTGATTGAAAGTGTCACTTATTGGTAAGCCTTGAGGTCTATTTCTCAGCTCGATTGTCAATTTCCCAACTTGCACTTCCAAACTTCTAAGTGAATCAGCTTGGCTTTGAATAAGGGCATCCAGACTCTGACTCATTGGTGCATTTTTTGTAGCAAATTCCTTGAGCATATCCTCCAATGAATTCAGCTGCTTCTAAGGTGGTGCTTCAGTTCTTTGCTGATTTTGTTGTCGGAAACCAGAACTCCCAGACTTATGCTGCTCAAATGCTGCAGCATTGGAATTTTCTGACTCATACCATAAAAGATTGTTATAGTTCATCCACTCTAGTTTGCATGAGTTAGAATATTGATTATTCCCCTGGTTCTGCTGATAATTCTGATTTTCTTCACAGCATACAGATGTTGGATAAGCTGGACACTCTTCAAACTTGTGTGCTTCTCCACAATAAATACATGATACCTCATGCAACAATGGTTGGGGATAAATGTTGTGCTCAAAACACTCAATTACTGAAACCATTGCTGCCACTTGTGAAGTAAGAGCACACCCCATTGTTGACATTTGTGCAGTATGAGCATCCACTTCTAGAATTCATGGAAGTTTTTGAGTTAATGTTGTAGAAGCTCTTGGATCTTCCCATTGATAGTTGTTGGATGATATTAGGCCCAGTACTTCATCAAAAATTTCTCAGTCAACTCATTCCAAGTGGAGATATAATTAGGTGGAAATGAGTTCAACCATGATCGAGCGTTATCCCTCAATGAGAAGGGAAATAGCCTCAGCCTTAGTGCCTCTGGACTCACACCTTGCATCTTGAAAAAGTCACAAAACGATTGGCCTATGAACTCCAGCATTTGAAGCATTACCGGCTTCAACTCAAAACGATTAGCTTCAATTTCAGACCACACAATGCTTGGTTTCAGCTCTGGAACAACAGGTTTGCATAATAATGAATACACTTGTCTTTATCATTAGCCATAGCCAAGATATTTCCCAAGTTGTGTCCACTATTTCTAGCAACACCATCTTGATTAGTCATAAACAAACTCAGATTAAAGCAAAATCAGCCATTAACATATATTCAAGATCGTTGAAATCCCCTTTTGTTGTGCCCTACTTTATCCAAAAAAAGGTGTGCTTCCTGTTTTGACCTTGTGTGTTGTCTCCAAAATTCGAGTGACACTTGTAAAGCTATAAACAGCTCTGAAAAGCACTTTTGCTTTTGTGACAACAAAGTGGCCCCCCCGGTGCAGTCTCTCAGCTCTCAGTAATGCCACTCCGATGCTCTAGCGTAACAGTCTGCAAATTACTCTTTCATTCCTTTGGTTTGAAATCTGGTTAATCTCACTCTTTTTCCTTGCAAAATAACTAAAAACAGCAAACCACAACTATACAAGACACAAAATACAAATAAAGATAAATACAACACAATAACAACCTAAAATGGGTTAGAAACACTATAACGAACATAAAAGTCACCAATAAAACACTAAAATAATAACTCCTAAAGGGAGTTATTAACGGCCGAGGGGATCGAACCCCAAATCACTCAAGCAAAAGCGAGAATAAACGCTCGACACCACATACAGTGGGAGGAAAGGGAAGTAAACAAAATAACATCATCCAAAAATAAGAAGCAAACAAGATGGAAACCACAACCCACACATCACACACGAAAAACAGAAACAAAATTGGAACGACAAGAGACGAACACAACTCAATGATCTAAGTCCGGATCAACGACTAACATAAACCAAAACCGAAACCCAAATTGGGATTCGTCATACTAAAATAAAAGTTTCCAAAACAAAAAAGGCGAATGAGAAAAATCGAAGCACTGCAGAAAATAAGATGCCAACACAATCACTAGAACAACAGACTCACTAGAAATAAACTAATATTCAGATAAATCTGACAGTCCCCGGCAACG